>JABCMJ010018942.1:0-12633 GCA_014822125.1 Arbutus unedo | reverse complement strand
CACTTCCAATCAAGCTAATAGGCCTATACTCCTTAATAGGCTTAGCCAAAATTGTTACGTGTCACTATTGTTTTAATATTATGCGTCCACCAAAAGGGAATGCTTCTGATTTGGGAGTTTTTTTTTTCTGTTAAGTTAGTAAACAATCCTATCTCTTTGCCGATCAGAAAAAAACCCATATCTTTTGTCATTTAAAAAAAAAAAAAGGAAAGTGTTAACTTAAGCTAGTACATTTGAAATGTGAAGAACTAAAAATTAAACAAAATGCAGGTTAGATGTGAAAATTGAAGAAGATATATATATATTCAGATTACAAAAGACAACATAAGGCTTTATGTGGAAAATGATATTTGAAAAACATACAAAAAGGATCAATTCTTTTCATCACATCTCCATGAGTATCTAATAGGTGACTTTGATCACATGTTTCGTGTCAAAAGCTACATTGATCCCATTGTGATATAAAAATTCCCTAAGACTTTAGTTAGGAAAAACAAAATTGCAATGTCCTAATGGGCTAAACAATGTGTTTTCAAAGTGTTTAGGTCATGTGGTCAGATTTTACGTGAATGAAAAAGGACGAAATTGGCACCAGTGTACGGGTTGGATGACTTAGGATTTGATGGAAACACTTCAGATATTTGTACACTTCAAGCGCCACACTTCTTAAAGGCATTTGCGTCATTAATTAGACCTCATGATTCAAACAAAAACTTGTATTAAATGCGATCATACCACACCAAAAATAATGTAATCATTGTAAAAATTTTCTGAAAAATTAATAAAATCCTTTCTTTGCCTAGAAATTCTTTTTTATCAAACCTTAGGGAGTTATTTTGACAAATTTTTCATATTTTATTGGACAACGAATTTCTCATGTTTCATTAAAAAGTATAAACTATTATTTGAAAAGTATAAATTTTTGAGACGTATGCAGAATTTTAAGTCTACTTATAATATGGTTGCATATAGGAACTTTTACCAAAAAAAATAAATTGAACGCTTGATTATGCTAACTCATTTAGTAACATATCCACAATTAAAAAAAATTCAATAAATCTAAATAAACTAAGAATATTTCACTTTTAACAAGCCGAGAACCTTTGGAATTTAAAATTTTTACAATTTTTGCGTTATGGGTTGTTTTTAAGTTTCAACAATGTGGGATACATGACGATTAGAAGATTTTTCTTTTTTTTAATCTTTTCGGATTACACAGCTAATATTCTTAACATAAAATTGAACGACTATAAAGGTTGTATTTGGATGTATCTCTTGGTTAATTATTTTGAAAAGTCCGCTTTTATATATTAATCATATGAATATACATAATATAAGCACATACATATATTCAAGCGATAATATATATCGTTCTATACACGTACTGTAAAAGATATGTATATCAAGTCATGAAAATTTGAAACACATGGAATAATTCATCATAGATAGATTTTCATTTTAGGATATTAAATGGGAAAATAAATTAGAGTTAAATTATCCAACCTTCGGGATTTTCTCGGATAATTTCTCATATTTTATTGGACTGTAATTAATTTCTCATGTTCCAGTATTTTTCATAATGGAATTTCTTACATATACTTTTTCTTGGAAATATTTTTCAAAAGAATTAGTTAATTTTATGAGACGTATGTAAAATTTTCATGTGGCTACTTATGAACTGTTTTTAGAAAAATCAAACGTTTCAAAATGTTTCAAAAAATTCAATGAAGCTAAATAAGCTGAGAAGTTTTCACTTTTAATTAGTCGAGAACCTTTGGAATCTAAAAAATTTTCTTTGGAGGTTGTTTTTAAATTGTAACAACATG
This sequence comes from Arbutus unedo, assembly GCA_014822125.1. NCBI lineage: Eukaryota > Viridiplantae > Streptophyta > Magnoliopsida > Ericales > Ericaceae > Arbutus > Arbutus unedo. Next base: position 10,807 of record JABCMJ010018942.1, on the reverse strand, counting down.
AGAAATGACGATTAGATGATTTTTCTTTTCCGAATCTTTTCTGATTGTGCTGCTAAAATCCTAATAAAAAAGTTGATTGAGCGAATATAGAGGTTGTCTTTGATTGTAACTTTTAGTTATTTTGAAAAGTCTTCTCAGATTAGTTTATACATATATTCAAGCGACAATATCGTACTATGCACGTATTGTAAAAGATATGTAAGAGCCATGAAATCAATAAACATAAATGTGGAAAAGTCATCATAGATAGATTTTTATTTTAGGTGATTCAATGGGAAAAGATTTTGGAGTTAAATTATCAAACCAATTAATAGAAAACGACAAAAGTTGATATAAATTATATGTCGGGTGAGTGTTTTTAAAATTGAATTAGTCATACTAATTAGTTAAATGAAATGAATTTTTGATGTAAATTTTATATTGGATGATGTAGTTTTTTTTTTTTCTAGAAGTTTACAAAAAATAAAATAAAAGAACATCACCCGAACCACAAGTAATTAGTATTATATATATATATATATATATATATATATATATATATATAGAGAGAGAGAGAGAGAGAGAGAGAGAGAGATCTGTTACGTCAACACCAAGCTTGATAATATAAAAGCAATATATTGCAAAAGGGACGAAGATTTGAGTTGGTTATGAAATTTTTTATACTGGATTAAAATATGAACAACTGCGTTAATAGTCTAGAGCAGTATGATCAGAAACCAAAGAGATTTCTAATTCTCTATCTTGGGACAATAAAGTCAACTGAAACCCTTCCACAAAAATTAATTTCAGATGAGGAGATTCTAACAATCAACCCATCAACCCCCTCTAATCTATGCTTCCGATCAACGATCGTCGAGAAATACGGCCAAACCGGAGTGCCCATACGACACCCCTTCATCTGGGTGCCTCGCACCCCTTACTCGGGTGATTATCTGAAAGCATCAGCAACCAAATTAGTTGCAAAAAAGACCCCTTTTCTTGTACTCATTTTCACTTCGTCAACGTTTTTAAAGGTCATCGTTTGAGCCACTTTCTTTTCGATGTTGCTCTTCACACATTGAGATTCATTTACTTGTCTCTCTTTTTTGCTTGCTTGATGTCCAACATTTGCACGTCTCATCTCTACATGGCCTTGAAGATTGTACAAATTTTCCACTATCTTGCCTTATAATATCACCTTGTCGCCTTTGTAAACCTTAAGAACTCCATTTTTGAATGAGAATCTACAACCTCTTGAATCTAACATTCCCAAATATATTAGATTTTTCCTCAATCTAGGCACATGCCGGACTCAGGTCAATATCACAAACCTTCCATCGGCCATTCAAAATCATACGTACCATTCACATTCATATAAATGAAAACATCTTTTATTTGAGCACATATGAAAAGAATAACCAGAATTCATAATCCAATCAAAAATTTCCATACCTTCAAAAGTTACCGTAAGCAAATCACCTTCATTTTTGGCGAAGCTATCAATAGCCGCCACTTCGGATTTCTTCCTCTCTTTCTCTTTCTTCGCTTTGAGTTTTGGGCAAAACTTCAATATATGTCCTTCTTCACAAAAGTAGCATTTTCTTTTATCAACTCCCTGAGACTCACCACCTCGCTGAGTATGAATGCCACCTTAACCTAGACCAATTCTTTGTGTCGGTTGTTCGCCCCTCTACCTTGACTATCATATGATTTAACCATGATACGCTCATTCAATATCCTCTCGCTAGATCTCCTTCCTTCACATCGACTCGCGAGATAAGAGTGTAGCAATTATAACCTCATCAAGTTTGAGTGTGGCTTTCCTATACATCAATGTAATTGGGAGATGCTCATACAACAGGGAAAATGAAACCAATAAAATGATTGTGTTATCTTCTTCCTCAATCTTTGCGCCAATAGCTTTCAACTCCATTAGTAGTTAATTAAACTTATCTGAATGCTCATTACGGTTTGCTCATTCAGACATTTGTAATGCATACAAATATTTCTTTGACGACGCCAATTTGTCAAAGACTTAAACTTGTACCGACTCTCCAACTTCGCCCAAAATTCTACTAGATCGGTTTCATTGATGATTTTCCGGAGACTGTTATTTTTTAGATACAACTGAATTAAAGGTGCTACTTGCAAACTCCCTTATCTCTTCTCACTTGTCATTCTCCATCCCTCCCAATTTTTTGGACTTCCCATTAAGAGCCTTCACTAAGTCCTCTCTTGTCAAAATGTTCTTCACTTTTTTGTTGTCAAAGAGTAAAATCATTGTGGCCATTGAAGAGCTCTACCGTGAACCCATTACCCTATGCCTCCATGGCCTACATGAACCTGCTTATTGAAACAACTTGAAATATAGCCCATGAAACTATAAATACAGTTTCATTGCAACACCGAAGTCAAATCTCAAGAAACGGAGTACAAGGTTGGATCCAAAATACTCGAAATAGTTGAAAAATACTATAATTTTGTTAAAATCGGAGTTAAAACAGCTCCAAAATTATTTTAAAAAAAACACACAATCAAAAATATTTTCCAATAAAAGGAATATTCACTACGGACTGGACCTCCCAATTAACTGGACATCATTGATTGGACGATGATGTCAGTGCTGATGCATCATCTTCTACCTTCACTTAGTGCGTTGAACACACATTTGAGAGTGGATCTCACTCGTCGACTCCAACCAGAAGGTGTGGCTCACCCCTAGCTCCGTTTGAGCTGTTCCGGCCACTGTTTTATTTTTTTTTATCATCAAAATAGATTTATAAATCTCTGCCAAAGTTAATACAAAGATTTAGGCTCCGTTCAATTGATAGGAAAATTGTGCGAAAAAATTATTTTCGGAAAAATGAAGTGAAGTAAAAAAAATAACATTTATTTTTTTGTATGAGTTCATTTGATAAAAGAATTTTGTAAAAAAATAAAAATCCACTTGTACATTTGTCAAGAAAAGAAAAATAACGGGAATTTTTTTTATGAATTCAACGATTAGTCATGAACAAAATTAATTTTGGGAGCATATATTTTCAAAAGTTATCCTTTATAAAAATTAAAATATTATGCAAGTTTAAATTAAGAAAAAAATATGAATTTTTACTCCACTAAATTAAACAAATAACAAGATAAATATATACTTTCATTCTACTAACAAAATTAATGAGAGACATAATATGTATTTATATTAGACATGTATATCATATGTAAATGTAATGGAAAGAAATATTAGATACGTATATAACATATTATATATGATTAAGTATGTACATAATATATTAAATACATTAGACTAACACATATATAAAAACTATGTTCAGTTTTTGGTGACTTTCACTTTCAACCTGTTATATAGAATATGATATATGAACATAATAGATTAAATATGTATTTCTGTAGCTCTGGTATATATTATACCGTGCAAAAAAAATAAAAAGAAATGTATGCTAAACACGGTATACCTTAAAATACATATATAGTTATTGTACCGTTGTACTTAACCAAATAAAAATCTTAAGATTTTTTTCACGATGCATATATAATCTTGTGAATTTGACATGACATGATTTGAAAAAATATAAATTCCAGTAAAAAAATTTCAAGTCTGGAACTAACTACTTTCTTGATAATTGAACACCAAAAAAATTAAAAATTACCAAAAAACTAATTTTTTCATCATTTCGCATCATTTTTGGCAATTGAACGGAACGTTAACGGGCTTGAATGAACAAGGCCCGAACACAAAAAAATTAATTGGCAAGATGCCAACACAACCAAAAAGAGAATTAAAACGACAACCTCGGCTGAACACCAATAGTATGTAGGCCCTAAAACTAAGCCCACTAAACACAGGCCCGGGGTGGCCCGAGAGACCCTTAACACCTTAAGAGTGTGTTTGTTTGCTTGCTTGGAAAAAAAATTTCCAAACAAGTTTTTGGAAAAAAAATTTCAAACATTTTTACTTTTTTTTCCAAACAATTTCATCTCTCTATAAAATAAGAGAGAAAAAGAGATACCTCGAAAATGCCGAAAAAATTTAACTTCCAAATTTTTTCTAAAACACTTATACCAAATAACATTTCAGAATTTTTTTTTCCAAAAATCGTTTTAAAAACACTCAACCAAACACACCCTAAGACTAATTTGACCGTTGTATAATACCCATATCACACCTTCTTCCTCGTTGGATTTCCTCCAAAGTGACACTATCCATGAAAATCCGGCCACCATTGGATTCGTATTTGACGAGTCGAACACAATCTAGTAGTCAAAAATAGTTTTCGACATAATTGAAAAATCGATAATTTCAATAGAGAGATTTTGAACGACTCTCACCTTCTAGCACGATATTTATGTATGTCACTCTCTCTCTCTCTTTCTCTAACACAATATTTATATAACTTACGTATCCAAAAAGATTACTATTGGAAGAGTCAAAGTTAAATTTAGTGGTGACTAACAAATATTATATTATTATCGATGAACCTCTGAAAAGTCAAAATTAAGTTTATTGGTGACTAACAGATGTTATTTTAAAAACAATGAGTATTTGAAAATTGTTAAACTAAGGCCTCTGTCGGCCAAATTTTTATCATATTAAATTGAATTTCTTTTAGTTATTTTCTCTGTTTTATCAAGTTCGCAGATTTTTTTTAGATTAATCGTTTTTCCAGACAAAAGGAATTTACAAAGTAAAAAATTGTGATCGAAATTTCTAAAAAGATTCACTAAAGACAACAAAATTAAAAATATAATTGGAAATTAGCTTTAGTGTTTTAACATCGTTTTATCTAAACATTTTTCCTTTTTGATTCACAATTTAATACTTTTTAAATTTTTCTCGTCACAATGAATAAAAAATACAAAAAATTAACAACACGCTCCACAATTAAAGAAATTATTTAAGAACTTAATTATTGTGTTTATTTACCTATCTCAGGTGGCTAAGAAGATCGGACGGTTGAAATCATCCATCAAAGCCTCAACAAAAACAAGATCTTGGGATGTTTATTTTAATCGTGTGACTCACGAACGAACAATAGGACCCGTCAAAATATATAGTTTTCTGACCATTTTGTTCCAAAAAATTTGACTAATCGAATATTACAACGATTGTGATAAATTTGTCTTATAGTTTATTTTTTTTATTTATATTAATCATTAGTTTTTTTAAAATATATATTGTCTGACCATGTCATCACCAATACTTATTCAACTTTAATTTTTAAACAAATAAGTGTTCAATGAAGTCTATAAAATAAAAGACAAAATTGCGAAGATAATATTTCGCAAAGTATAACTAGCAAGGATCTCAAGCCCTTCTTCGTATAAAAAGGGACATCACTCAGGTGACACATGAAACGAAAATGTCATTCCAGTTAGAGAACTTGGGAGATGTCTATTGTGCCTTTCAACGAGCATCATTTTGAGCCCAAAAATATGATCGAATCGTTCATTTCGTATCTCGATGCGTAATGTAACTTTGTAAAAAATAATCAAATCGATCGAATATCGATAACCTAGTAACGAATTACATTTGTGCAAAACTTTTATCAATTTCAACAAAATTAAGTTTGAAAATAGCCCAAACATATAATTCGTTAACCAGTTTAAAAATTGATGGAGGGCACCAGGTCCCGTATGAAAGGGGGCATGTTACAATTAATTCAATGCAAAGGGCACATGTCGCACATCATCGCTGTATGTAATCTATTAAGTGGACAAATGTATCATTTGGCCATCTTTGAGGGGGGAAGATGTCAAAACCCCAAACGAGTCAATGGTACCGAAGACGTAATGAAAATCAGCACTATACGTGCCTTAAGAAGAACTTCTTTTTCGAAACTGGATAGAACTTTTTTAAGTCTGAACAATTATCAACTTTCAGATCCGTTGGGTCTGCTTGAATTCATTTTCTGTATTGTCAAACTTGACGAGCCCCTATCTAACCTTGCACTGACCGAACAACTAGCAAATTCCCAAACCGATCGAGAGCTCCCTAAAGTACTATCATCACTGACCGACCAGTCATATACGCCTTCGGTTAGATGAGTTCTACCCAGATTCTCTCCGGGTTGGGTGGAAGCAAAGGCAGATACCGCGTTGAACACCTGCTTCCGACAGCCCATGTGATCCCTAGAATAACGCCCCTGATACCCCCCACATCCCAGGGATGACGCGCGCGGGATCAGGGCTTGGTTCCCTTAAGGCAAAATCAAGGCACCAACAGCGGTGACAATTCATCAGGGATCCCTCTTCTTCCAGAGGTATTAATATTCTTTTGCAATCACAAAACGAGACGCACAATTATTCTCTACAGCCTATCTACATATGGATTTTCTATTCTCTGACGTCGATTCTAACTTGATCGTCCCGAGAGTTCATGACCGGATCATTAGCTCCCGATCATCGGACTTGTGTGCAAAAGCCCAAAAACTCCAAAATCCATCGTGGGAGTCATCATCTATTTTCCAACATCATCAAAATTAATTAGATTTTCAAAATTATATGTGAAATTTCTCATGTTCAAAAGGTCAATTGTTGGACAAATAATGGTTAATTCCATCCTCACTACAAATTGAGTTTGATACCCCCATTGACTTACGCACGTTAATAATTTTTTATATGTAAGACATAAGACTACATATAATCAAGAAAATTAGTCGGGGATAAAATCAGATTTGTCGTCATCAAAAAAACGTTCAAGAGAAATTAATAGACCTGTCAATCTAATTTGATATGCCTTTAATTCCGATTAACGCTTCATTATTTACATAAGAAACAACTCGTTAGGACCACCCAGCCGATACCAGCCCGAACGCACTCCGATACCTATGTCGAGACACCAATAAGAAAGCGCAAAAGTATATTAAGCAGCGAAATCTGTCCAGGATCTTTTCTCGAATAACCATGGATTCCATTCTTGGATCATTCCATAATTTTTAACCTTTCAAATAGGATTCCTTCCATGAGTCCTGAGTTTTCGTACTGGGTTTCTTTTCACAAAATCTAAATCTTCTGTAGATTCTCAGCATTGACATGTTGACTCGGCGCGACAACGAGCAACACGCCGATCCGTCTTGATATCCAGTCTAGGGATCAGGCTTGCAAGTTGTTTTGCATTCGATACATCTGAACAGATGTTTTGCATTCGGTACGTCCGAACAGACACTCGGTCTGACATGTTGGCTCGGCCAACAACGAGCAACATGCCGACTCGTCCTAATATCCATTCTAGGGTTAGGCTTGCAAGTTGTTTGACATTCAGTACGTAGACACACGGTCTAGCTCTTCCAAGGCCTATATGTCAGGTAAAATGGGACAACCCACCATTTTGGCTCACAACAAAGAGCTTTGACTATTATATTATGTACCCATGAAATTTCTCAAAGGTGGTGTGGGATAAAATCTAACACTGATTAAAAAGATTATTACATTTTGAATCTCCAACTTATAAAAGATTCCTAAAAAAATTGCTTTGTTATTGAACCAGAGTGGCAAAGAAGTTTCATGTTGCTTCACTTGCCTTTGTTTATTCACAAAGCATAACAAAATAAAATACAGGCATGATGCATCCTGCTATGAATATAGACTAATTCCTCTTCTTTGATTAGCAATTACGTGACTTTGGAATATAGGTATCTGTCCTCTCAAATGAACCCAATTCTAATAACACTAAAAAAACAGATTTTGTATCTCAACAGATCACCTCTGTAAATATACAAATATTTGTATATATTCATTGTTTGTGTGTTTGTGTGTGTGTTTGTGTGTGTGTGTGTGTGTGTGTGTGTCGAGTTCTACATCAATAGCTGAAAAAGTATTTTATGTTCTTCATGTGAGATCATGGAAGTAAACAAATCAAAGGTATATCTGTCCTGTTGAATACAATAACACTACCTAATTAACAAAACCTTTTTCGCGAAATTCGCGGGCCATGAGTCTGGAAATGGCAGCATGATTGAAGAACTTCAACCTCCATATACTCAGACCTCGTTTGATTCGGGGACTAAAACAGACGGGATTAACAATCCAAGATTAATAGTACTAGATTATTTGTCTTGGTACTTGGATTCACACATTCAATGATGGTCTTGGGTTGTTTGACTCTTCATGATCTCTATTAGCATACCATTGAACTGTTCTTCGCGCAATCGGCAGCCAAACCCTCTTCAATCTTTCATCCTTGCCAGCAGGAACAGACGATTCCTTAAAACTTTTCCTCATATCAAATTCCTTGAATCTTGAAACAACAGTTATATCCGACATCGATCTGTTTTCGTTTTGATTGAGAACCCCTCTTGGATTTGCAGTATTAGTACCTATCTTGGATTCAAAATCTCTTTTCGTCTCCATGTCCTCCTTGATCTTCATGATTCCATCATCTTCAATCGCCCATGTAGTCAAATTTTCTCGGGAAAATCTATTGCTTGAGACATCACCAAGCATTTCTGAATTCAACAACATAAGATCAGAGGAACTAAGGTTGCTCCACCTTCTCTTTAGCACAACATCAGACATAATGATCTTGTGATTGAACTTGTGAAAAACCTTATCATTTTCCTCAACACCATCAAACTCTTCTCGGATTGGAAGTTTCTCTTCCTTAATAACAACACCCTTGCCAGATTTCCTAAAACTGCTTCGAAAGCTAAATCTTGAAGACCCGTCCAGATTCTCCTCCCGTTGAACAAATAGCTCCACGTTCGAGTCATCTCTCACCTCTGACCGATTCGATAAAAACCTCAAACTATTTGAGTACGTTAGATCCTCCACGCTGATCGTGTGCCTACAAAGAGGACAACTCGAGTGATTCTCGAGCCACTGATCAACACAAGCTATATGAAACGCGTGTTTGCACTTTGGCAATAACCGAAGGATTTCAATATCTTCAAATTTTGAGAGACAAACTGCGCATTCCATCCCTTCCCTCGACCCACGAAGAGACGAGAACTTAAAGAAAGGAAGCGATTCGATCACTGTTTTATCGATCCCAGAAAATCGCGAACTTCGTCTTAATAACCCATCTGGCAACTGTAGATTGTGATGAACAGCAGCACCAGTACCCCTGTAGCAGAACTTTGTATACACAAGGAGAATGAATGTTAATGCTAGCATTAGAGCCATGACTCCAAGAACTACTCCCACACTTGGTTGGAAATCACTGAGTCCACGTTGTGGATCAGTTTGGCCTGAAGCAACATAGCAGAAACTTGAAAGGAGAAATAGCAAGAGGAAAAACAATTGATTCATAGGGAGATTTTAGGGTTGGAAATTAGGTTTTCCCAACCAAAACGTCTGGATCTTTGTGTGAGAAAGAAGGGTTTGGGAGATTATATAAAGGGTGAAATAGTTTGATCTTGGGGGGGGTTTCCTAAGCTAAGCTGTTCTTGTGTATCTGTCTCATTTTGAGGAAAATATTTTAAATGGTTTGTGAATTTTTTTTAATATTTTGGAATTCAATAGTGGTGGAGAGGTGGTGATGCTTACAGGTTATATGCATATTTGACTTCTAAATTTTTAATTTTTTTTATAATCAAGATATCCAGTTAATTTGGGGTATGTCTCACATGTTGCCGACTAGTCTTTAAGGTCCTGAAGTTAACGATCGGACAAATCTCCAATGGTCCCAAGTATGTGGTTGTCAAGATTCGATCTCAGAATGTCTGAATTTATCGCTAACCCGATCTCCACTCGGATAACCCATGGAGTTTATTTGACTTCTAACTTGGTAGGTATTAATCAGAGAGTATTCTTTTAGCACAAGATAGCATGGGAATAAAAATTATAAAATCATCTCAAGCTTTATCATCCTTTTAGTTTGACATTATCTATGTTTAGGATTTCTTGCAATTTGTTTTTTTATGTTTTGGCTTGTTTAGGGTATGCCCAAGCAATGTTTTCTTTGGTTGGCGTCTTGTTAATATCGAGGATGTTTTCGGGGCATATCCCAAAAATAGGCATGTGATTGTCGGTCGCTCAGATGTTATCCTAATTGAGATTTGGATATTACTTTATGTGATGCTGATTTTATTTATTTGTCCCTTGAATCTCCGTAATACTTTTTTGAAAGGTTAATAAATTTCCTTTCCCTGATAAAAAAAAGGTTGACATAGTTGGTTATGTGATAAAAAAATAAGTTGAATTAACGTGTACTAAACAAATATTGCAAAACCATTTAGAAATATTGACTTTTTCATTATTTTTAGTGTCTTCAGTGCCGTTTTATTTGGATATTTTTAATTTTTCTCTAAATTTTTATGTTTTTTTTAATTTATCTCGTCGAACTGAATGAAAAACCCAGAACAATTAACAATAAAGTATACAAAAATAGCAAAATACCTATTTTGTTAACAAAAACATAATTTAGATAATAGTCCTATTACAAATAGTATCTTTCTAGCTTGCATATTCACGGAACTCAATCTCATTTAAGACTCTTTTCTATTGGATATCTTAAGGGTTCCAAAACTTCTACTACTCTATAGCATTATATAATGATATTTAATATGGTGTCATAATCGTTATGACTATTTAAAATTTTTTTTTATTGGGCAGTTACAAGTAATTTATTCAATAATATTATTCAGCCATTATAAGTTGGACAGTTAGAAAGTTGTAATGAAGTAAGATACAAGTAATATTTTTTACTTTTGGTTATGATTGAGTGGGATTGGTTGAACTTTGAAGTTTAATTTTTCTGGAGTACTATTTATTATCCTAATGGGCCGATTGGATGAGAGATTATTTTTAGAGGGATAAGTTATTGAGGGGGTATAAGATAAGAGGGGGTATTATTTTTAAATGGTTGGCCCACATT
>JABCMJ010018941.1:0-27290 GCA_014822125.1 Arbutus unedo | reverse complement strand
ATACGAATCAGTTAATGACCTTTAGATCACATAAATAGATGAAAATTTCCGGGTCCTTACATTCTTGCACAAGAAAACCAAGAATAATATGGATACTACCTCTGTTACTCGAAACACCTCACGATACATTCTTTATCTCTGATTATGAATCTTTGGTGCAAACTCCCACGGATTGAAGCTCCAATTATATAGTGGTTTGAAAGAAAATTCCTCATAATTTTCAATTAATTTCCATTAAACCTAGCCATGAATTTACTAATTAGTTCGTTACATAAATCATAATCAAATTACAAAATAATTCTAATATTTAGCCTTAAAGCCAATGGTATCCGAGATAAACTTAAATTTATCCAATAATCAGTTCCTTTCCCAATGTTCTGTAATTTGACATGTTGCTCAAGCGGTCCGATGTCGCTCGAGCGGCCTCCTTATTTTTTCAAAATTCCAATTTAATTAATTAGAGCACAAAATTAAGTAATGCATTATAATATTAAATCCTTATTAAAAAAAATTATAGATTATTACAACTTATCCCCCTTAAACAATTTCGTCATTGAAATTAATACAGGGTGGTCTAAGCGAAAAGTTCAGGATGATTGACTATCATTACATCCTCCTGCTCCCAAGTTGATTCTTTCAGATTCTGATGATGCCATAAAACTTTGATCAACTTGATGGTTTGGCCTCTAAAGTTCTTCTCACCGTCTTCTAAGATCTGAAATGGTTTTTTCTCGTAAGTCATGTCCTCATCCAACGTGACGTCCTCCCATTTCAAGATGTGAGTTGGCAACACAATCTTTTTCTTAAGCGTCGACATATGGAAAACATTATAAACCTGGTTGATTTGAGGTGGTAATGCTAGCTAATAAGCAACTTCCTCATTCATTTTTCGAATCTCAAATGGCCCAATGTATCTTAGCATTGGTTTCCTTTTCTTACCAACTGAGTAATGCCTGCTCTTGGCTTGATCTTTAGAAAAACATAATTGCATACTCTAAAAGTTAGTGGTTGTATCCTTATCCGTATAGCTCTTGTGCTCGTTTTAAACTATCAGTGGGCTCTGTTTGATGACCTTGATCTTCTCGGTCATCTCCCGAATCAACTCTGGTCCTACAAAACTAGTCTCCCTGATCTCAATCCAATAAATAGGGGATTGGCATGGTTTTCTGTATAGAACTTCGTATGGTGTCATTCCAATATTAACTTGATAGCTATTATTGTAAGCTATAGGTCTCCATTGTATTCGACATCTCGACTGGCAAAAAATGTGCCAACTTGGTCAATCTGTCCACCACGACCCATATAGCATGGTGACCGTGTATAGACCGAGGTAAGCCTATCACGAAGTTCATCGTGGTAATCTCCCATTTTTATCCCGAAATAGCTAACGGTTGGAGCGTCCTTTTAGGTTTTTGATAATCCACCTTCACTTGCTGACACGTTAAACATGTCGAGACAAGTTTGGCACTCCACCAATACTGTCTTTGGAGATTCTTGTACATCTTATTACCTCCCAAATGAACTGCAAAGCTCAATTGTTGAAATGCTTTCAGTACTGATTCTCTCAAAGTTTCGATACCTGACACGAATAGTCTTGATCGGTATCTAAACCCCCATTTGAACCAATCATCCGTCCTATCGTGACCTCACCTGACTCTATTTAGTGTCTTATGAACGCCAAATCCTAAACAAATCCTTGTACCAGTAATGTTTCTCGATGTAACTTTGGCGTTGCAACCAAAGCATTTAAGTTGGCCCCTTCCTAACCTTTCGTCGGTTGTAGGACAAATTCGTTCACTAACTCTATCATCTTCCACTCCTGGACTGCCAAGCTTGTCACTGTTGCCCTTGACTGTTGATTTAGTACATCAGCTACTACATTGGCCTTGCTTGGATGATAGGACAAGGTGAACATGAAGTCCTCGAGATACTTTAACCATATTTTTTGTTTCATATTCAGGTCCTTTTGTGTGAATAGATACATGCTTTAGGATAACATCTTTCAATAGAATTTTATATCTTTAGGCTATTACTTTTGTAAAGCCCTAAATTTTGGACATGTTAATTTAAAAAAATAATAATCAAACTCAAATATTATTCATTTCACAAGTAAAGAAAATATATTATTTGCAATTACATATTAAGAGATACCGAATAGAAAATACATTATGTTTCAAAACAAAGACTTTAAATTGAGATTTTAGAACTCAAATCCTATTCTAAGTAAACCACACTTGGACCGGCTCTTCTTTCATGTTGATGTCGTTGTTGACCTGCTGCCTAGAGTAATTTGTAACTGGTATAAAATGTTAGGGACAGAGAAATTGTACCATATATTTTTTGTTCCGACTATGCTCTTCATTTGCTCCACGTTGATTGTGTTTTGTTTTGTAGGTTGACATAGACAAGGTTCATCAAAAGAAAGTACCATGAAGTAAGTTTTGGTTTAATTAGTTCTTACTATTTCACTTTATTATGTTTTTGTGGTTCGGTTTTTGGGTTGTATTGAGTTTATTTTATAGGTCAATGAAATTAAAGTACTTCAACTACCTCCTCACAAAATTTCGGTTTCTTCCCCTGTGGCAGTGAAGAATTTGAGTGGGAATGCGTAGATGTAAGTGTACGCGAAAGGGGTTTTAATTTTTATGATGATTTTTATTTTCCATCTGTTCCGTCGAATGATGAAGTTCAGTTTGCAGTCTTTGCTCCACAGCAGTAAGTGATTTTAATTTACATGTTATTGAATTTCTTTAATTGTAGCTGAAATTTTGATTTAGATTTTGACAATGGGTTTAGGAGTAATCAATTTGAAACGAATATTTAGTGTATAAGTGTCATTTGATATCCCATTTTTCACAATAGCGTACAACCCAAATTAAGTATCATTGGGAGAACTACGTATAGTATATTACTTGCTAATTACCCTTTAATTCATGAATTTGGGGGAACTGTAATGCATTTTTCTGTAGTGCAGGCAAAACGACATAGTTTTGCCTGTTTTCTCTTTAAAACTACATAGTTTTAATCCCTATGTATTTTTATAACAATTTACATGATAAAGATAAAACGATGTAGTTTTAAGGAGAAATCGTATAAAATTATGTCGTTTTGCCCGCACTACACGCGCACTACAGGAAAGTGTACTATAGCCTTCCTGAATCCTTAATTCATGCACTCTTTTTGTTGCTATTTCGTGGGTTGTTCGATAACCCTTGAAAAATACAAGTTACTCCATTGTACAGTGGAGTTTTGCTCGAATATAAAAATCTAGGCTTTTAAAATATTGTGAATATAAAAGTTCTGCTTCAATACAAAAGTTTAGGCTTTTAAAATAGCAGCATAAGAGTTTGACTTTGTTCTTTTCTTTATATGAAAATCTTCAAACAATTCTTGCTTTTAAATATCACTCTAGCATACAACCCAATACAACCCCAAGTTCAGTGTACACTGGTGGTTTTGATTTGGGGATTGATCTTCAATTTTGGCACTTCCTATGCATGCATGTTGTAGTTTTCTGGTTTGAATTGGGTGTCAATTCTGAATACTGCATTAAGTATGTTATTTATTGTTTTTCCAGATAGTTTGACTCTATATTTTTGTTGTTGAATCATGAAGGTCATCAGAGCCACTATCCAGCTTTAATATGATTTTGTTGTTAAAGGGATACCTAAGCTTTCTATGTAGCTCAATTGGGAGAACTATGTAGTATATTGTTTGCTTACCCATTAATTCATGCGCTCTATTTGTTGTTATTTCTTGGATTGCTTGATAACCTTTGAAAAATACAAGTTACTTCAATGTAGAATGGAGTTTTACTCGAATATAAAAGTGTCGGTTTTTGAAATAGTCTGACCAGGGTATGCTTGCTTTTGTTGGAGTTTTGCTCGAGCATATTGTCTAGTGGTCACTAATTTAGGTGGTATAATTTTGAACACTTTTGCAAGCATAATATTTTAATTTCAATTAAACTCTGATATAAAACCACAATCAAACTATCGTTTATTGGTTGGAATCTCTTGACACCTAAAAATACTGCTGGGGAGCCTTTGTAGTTTCTTTGCTAAATGATTAAAATTATGTATCATATATACCATACATAATTGCGGTTCAGATCGATTTAAACTAAAATAGAAACCAAACCATATTAAAACATATTGCCAAGTGGTCACTAATTTAGGTAGCATAATTCTGAAAATTGTGTTTTAGATTTTGTTTTCGAATCCTAGCATTAATTCATATCCTAACATTATTTTACTCTTAATCTCAGTCATTGAAATCAATGGCTGAGATATTGTGTCTAAAATTGTGTTTTTTCTTATGTCCCTAGAACCGGCCCCCGTATTTGTATGTTTATGTATGTATGTATGTATGTATAATATTCAAGTATATTATGTAATATATTCATAATGTATAATATTCATGAAGTATATAAGTATGTGATGTACGTGGAAAGAAGAATATATGTGAACGCAAAGGATGTGGAAATAAATTAATTAATATGCGGCGTTAAATTTGAGTTTGCTGAAATTATTGAATATACTGGATTTAAATTAGTTTTTCAAATTTTTATTATTTTTGAAAATCCGGGTCCTTACTTTTATGTAATTAATCAATAGATTAAGTAAGTTTCTGGACTTCTAAAACTTATAGGCTAATTAGTAACATGATATGTCAGTCATGTTCATGGATAAGTTTCTTTTATTTTTTAAATTCTCACTTAATGTTATATACTTTGTTAAATCATGATAGTTCTAGATATTCACATAATTAAAGATGTTTATTATAATCACGATGGAGAAAATTTATGTCAAGAACGTAATATCATGGTAAACATATTCAAAGTTCATTTGAGTTGTTTTTTTAACACCGTTTGACAAGTCCATATATTTAGGAGTTCATGACGTTGGAGAGAATTTTATAGAGATCTACGAGGCATTCGAAGTTTAGAAATCGTATACTATACTTGAAGTACAACCTGATTTAGGTCACTCCCATTCTGAGACCATACCTTTCTGGATAAAATTTGACATTTGTTGCACAAACTATACAGATGACTTGTTCATCTCTCTCTCTCTCTCTCTCTCTCTCTCTCTCTCTCTCTCTCTCTCGCTGTGCGTGCAATATCCTATTGAACCCATATCAGTCACCTTCCATACCCCAAAGACCAGCCCTCACTCATTTCAACAAAACCTCCAGAATCTCAGCTCCAGCTAACTCTAAACCAACCCACCATTTTCCATTGAAACTATGTGTCAATTTTGCATCGATCCCATCCCTATTTGAAGAAATCACAGCTACCGCTAGGAATTAGGCACGCCAAGGACTCCGAAAATATCTATATTATCTTCTTCTTCTTCCATCTTAAGGGGGTATAAAATTCTTTCCCCGAATCAATATATTCCTCCCTCCCTCTATCTATAATTTTCTTTTTCCTTCTTCAACAGTCTTTGATAATTTTATCACTTTAAAAAATCATATAGTTATCACCTTTTCTTGTACAGTATTATTACCCCAAACTTTGTTGCTATAACAAACTGGTGCATACTGAAATGTGGACGGTAGTAAGGTAGATGTGTGGTTCAATGTTGTAGTTCAGGACTTTATAAAAAACACAAAAATGGCTTGAAATTAATTAACTAGAGGAAGTAACAAAATAATTTTATTAAATCCACTGTAAATTTCGATAGAGTACAAGAGACAGCTAAATTAAGAATTACTCCTAAAAAGGTTAAGAAACATAAAAGGTGATCAAAGTGTCGATTCTTAAAATGAAATGTACGAGACCTATTAATACTACATACAAGATAACTACCTAAAATTTAAAAATTAAAATTTGAAATTTGTTCTTGGACCAAAACAAACAATTTGAATCGATCCTGGCTGTTATTGTCAAAATGTGTTGTGACCTCAGTCATTGGATCAAAATGATTCTGACTGTTTGTGTGAAATATGTAGGGTACACACCATCCTAATTTGTAAGATAGATTTTAATTAATTAAAAAGTTGAATGTGCCATTCAAAAGTTGCTTAATCAATTGAGATGCATGTTACCATATAATATCGATCTCACTTAATTATGGTTGTCCTCTCAACATAAATCAAACTTTTATACAAAAAGAAAAATAGGCTCTCTTCGTAGAAGTTATCATATCCCTTAAAACAATACCAATAATGAATACAACAAAAAGAAAAATAGTGGAACAGATAACTTGTATGAAAATTTGATAAAGGGGGAATGCTTCAATTGTTCATCTTCATCTTTAAAGTTGAGCTAATCGACGAATATCCATCGGATATGAGTCAGAGGGAGATTCAGCACTATAGGATCTTCTCCCTATAACGATGTTTGCAGCTTCGCCCGGGTGAAATGCATCCCAAAACAAATATTGATTCCTATTTGCACAGGGAGTTTGAAACGGGAGACATGTAATCTGACCGTTGTTTCTCCCCACACCGCAACACCCGGCATTTGTAACCCTAAAACCTAAAAATTCAAAAGCAAAGTATCAAGTTACAGACTCATGTAAATGGAACATGCAGCAAACAACTCATCTAATGGCTGAAAACATAAATTAAAATAACAATTTCATTAATCCACTACAGAATTATATGGATAGTAGTGCTTTAGATCTCGTATGGAGTTTCTATACATGAGGGTATGGGCTTTAATGACCTTTTAAAACAAAATACCCGTGCATTATAAACAGGTGCGGAGCCAAGATTTATATGAAACCATAGATAGAACCATACACAAAATTTATAAAACTTGTGTCTACGAAATAGTGTTTGGTCAAGAATATCGCAAATTACCAAAATTGAAAGGTCTGTTAACAATATCCTGGAAAATCCCATAAGCATTGATGTATATGAATTTGGCATCATCGTTGTTGTTGTTGAAGTCATCAACAAGTGATTTGAGTCTGGCATTGAATAACTGATTTGCATCGTTGATACTTTGTACACAAGTCGAACCGTCTGGGCTGTGTTGGGCAAGTTCATTTGGGCTACAGCCAATCTGGCCCACTCCAATCAAGACGAACTTCCTCGCTCCGAATTGGTACAATGTCTATTTCCACAGTCAAACAACAGGCAAATAAGAACACAAATAAGGACCACAAAACAGATCAAAACTCAAATAGGGAAATTTCTAATGAGTTTTATTAATTTTGGAATTTTTTTTTATATATGGGTATCCGGTTGGTTTTGGGAATAACCCTAATTCAATGCCGACTAATTCTCGAAAACCCAATCTCACCGTCCACTTGTGGAGCCTAATTAAAGTCAGAACATTTTACCAGACTGACCCAAAGAAATTGATAGCAAATGAGAGTTTTCAAATCTGATATCTAAAAGAGAACATAACTCGAAGTCCCAAGCCTTGAACACCGGGCCAACCCTTTGGGGTTTTATTTTTGGAACTTAATCATGTAAAGTTGCATAAATAAGCTGAATTAAAAGTAGGGTAAAGGTAGGGGTAAAGTTATGTTGAACTTATCTTTTATTTTGTTTTAGACTATCGAATTCTAACGGTCAAAATCAAGCACAATTGAAATGAAATGGAACTGGAGCCTAGGAGATTTGTTACGGACGTGTTCTCAAAGCTGAGGACAACGGTGTCGACAGCTCTGACGTCAATGACTGCAGTGATGGCGGCGTTGGGCTAAGGAACGGTGTCCTCGGTGGTGGTAAACACTGAGCCGGAGATTGAGATCGACAATGGCAAGAAGAAGGTCGATCGGCTGCAACGTGGGTGTTAGGAAGGGTAGTTTTGGAATAAGGTTCACATTCTAAATCAAAGTTAAACTACCAGCGAGGGTGCCTAACAGTCATTTTTTGTTTTTTAAATGAAAAGGAATATTAAGTTTCATAAAGAAGAATGTTAACATTCTTAAAAAGGCATGTTAACTTTAAAATAAAAAATGAATGTTAACTTTTCTTTTAATTTTCATAAAAAATAAATGTTAATTTTTCTTTTTCCTTTTTCCTTTTTCCTTTTAATTTTTCATACTTTAATTAGGGCAATTGAATATTAGTATTCATAAGGTATGGAAAGTGATAAAAGAAAAATTAAGGTATGAAAATTTAATTACAAAACTACCTAAAAAATAAAATAAATAAATAAATAAAATAGGTACCGGCCGAGATCCAATATACTACCAGTACTAGTCGGAACTGACAGTATTCTCGCCAGAACGGTACAAATCTCTAATGGTACCCATTTTAGCTCGGTACGATACAAGATTCATTGCTTTGTTCTAAATGCATATTTAGGTCAAGTCTTATTTTGAGAGTTAGTGCATGTTAATTTGAGATTTTTCCACTAATCCTTAAGTGCCCCAAATTATTTGGTAGACTGCTAAACTTGACACAACAAACTAGGGAATTTAAACGAGCTGGTTTGGACGAATTTTGTGTTATGGAAAAGAACCGACAAAGTAATGATCGTGCACGCCACGTTGGGGGTTTTTATTACTCATGATGATTTAAGAGGTCCTTATATAATAAAAGGAAAAATAACTTAGCTATTTAAGCTATAGTCCATACTAATACCTTGACTTGCCAATTAGGAATAAATATTCTTGAGAATCAAGAAATTTTTTGCTTTTAGTTATACCTTGTGCCTTATATTCAATGGCGGAATCAGAAATGTAATTTATCTTAGATTAAAAATGAACCAGACTAAAAAATATATTGAAATGCAAATAATAGAGTGGGCCAAGATTTCACTAGGGCTGTAGCCCACCTTTTCTGCCGTTGCTTATATTTGTGCTTGGATAATGAACTTGAAGATGGATTTTGTATTGATATGGATAAACTTAGTTTCTTTACTTAATTGAATGATTCTTTTACCATTTTTATTTATCCTTCACACATTTATCATCAAATAGAAGACACAAACACAACCCATCAACACGTAAGACAGTCTAACGTCAAACATACATACAAGAACATTGTTAGATGCGCTGTGGGGGGGTGGGGTCCAAAAAATGCAGTAGATGATCATATACAAATTAAAGTATAATGTCCAACATTGATAAAAGAATAAAAAAATGACTATTGACCTTGATTTGTTGAGAATATTGTTGAATAAGAGCATCAGCATATTGAAGAGGTGTAAATTGCCTACTAGTTGGGTAGTTGTCAGGCATGAAATAGTTGTTGAGATAATCGTTGCTGCCTAATCCCAAAGAGTATATGCACTGACTTAAATAATTAGCAGCTGAGTCCTCATCCCCTAGTAAGTCCACCAATTGAGATACTGTGTTTTTGTAGTTATTTACTTGCCCATTCATGCTAATCCGAGCACCCTATTCGCCAAGAATCAAAACACCGTAGATTAGATTTACTAATCATTAGATTATATTGCCTCCCTCTTTTAGATCAAGGAATTACATGCGGTAAAAAACAAAGGTTAGGTCAAAATTATTTCCCAAACAAAGCGTTAAGCAAAATACCAGTTGTTGGCCAGTTTCATCTCTGATTCCAGCAGCTGCAGAGGCATAATTTACTCCCCTGAGTATGTCTTGACCTCTTGCACTTGAATACGGATGAATATAGTCGTCGAACCCCAATAGCTCAGCTGTAGTTTATCACAAAATAAACGGAGATTTATATTGTGTATTTGCTTCTCTTTCTCACAAATTAAAACACATTTTTATTTTATTTTATTTTTTTCTTCACTTCTCTTGAAAAATGCAAGATTTTGACCATTCTTTTCTCATGCCTTAGAGAAACAAGGTAAAAAGTTTTTGCCAATTTTTATACGAGACATAATGATGAATATTGCATATCAAGACTGACTTGTTTTAGATTTGCATTCTACGTATGTCTTCTTAAAACATTAAAAAGGTAGAGTTCTTAATTAAATATCCAATTAAAAAATATCAAATACATGTCTCGGACTATTAACACCAAAAAATGAGGTATGTCTAATCAAGATTTTAAAGTAGGGTATGAAAAAATATAACACTAATGATAGTACTAACTGATACATTAATAATTAATGGTATTAAAGATCAAAAATCTTTTAAGTGACGACGGATACGATATGCTAAATTAGGGAGAGAAAGAACTGACCAATGACATCAACGGTAGTTTTGCCATTAGAAAACCTCCCAGTTGGTCCGCCAGGGAAATCAATCCCATAAGGCAAGTAATTGGCTCTTGCCAAAGATGCTATATTATTGTTATTCCCGTTATCCACCAACGAATCTCCAAAAATGAAATAACATGGGACTTGGGGATCTGCCTGAGCCCCATACTCAAAATTGAAAACCACCACCAACACCATCCACCATTTCTCAAGTCCCCTGCTCATGGCCTTCGAGAGGGGATAATAGATCAATAAGGATGTACTGGAAAGAGAATATAGTATTGGTGTACGTGTGAGATGAAATTAAAAGGCTAGAGGATAAGTAGTATATATACAGGTACTTGGATTCAAAATGGGACGCCATATTTTAGATTTTACAGTTGGGAAGTTAGATTGGTGCATTAACTTCACGCGGATTTATAACATATATACTAGTAATTGCGATATCTCAATTCAATGTGTTGATCACATGGAGGTAGTAAAGTCAGTGACACTGTGTTTGATTATTTTTTGGGATGCATTGGAATGAGTTGGACGGGGTCTTCCCTCCTAGATATTAATATGATGGTATTTATTGCAGTGGGTCATTGATTGTTTTAGGAGCAACTTCAGTGACCTGCATTTTGAAGGCCGTGTCCAAAGATGCCAAGAGACTCAACTTCATGAAGCTACCTATCCAACAGTGCAAGAACAGCATTGCAATTTTATTTGTCAACTCAAACTACAGCTGGGTTGCCCTTCTGCCCGAAAGCTGACGTGTCTCTTTGATGTTTAAGGAATTTTATATTGGATTGAAAAGTCTCTGAGCGGGGCTCTTTGATGTTTAAGGAATTTTATATTGGATTGAAAAGCTTATTAGGTGGAGAATTCACAGCATCATATTGAGGAATTATTGTAACTTTAAACTTACACTTGATCGATAAGAGATGAAGAATTTTAAGATAACAACAAATAAAATGATAAGCATTGGATTGTGGTTTGTGGTTTGTTAAAAAAAACTAGATGTATGGTCTAATATTGTGTTTCAAGATTTCACTAAATGCACAACAAAATTTGAAATCAAACAAGGGAAACAATAAAACTTATTAACTTCACTGAACATTTTGAGAGGTTACAAAAGGTACTTACGCTACAAATTACTCATAAAAAAATAAAAAGGGTGGTCTATGTATGTGTGTGCGCGCGCGCACGTGTGTGTCAATGCCATTAGAGAATCTGGAAAAGCACCTTCTAATAGGAGTGGGTATATATTGCTAGGCTCACCTATTCCCAAAATCTCATAACCCCACTATTGTCGACAATAGCAGTTATTAGAATAGAGCATTTGAATTAAAAAGATGACAAGAGAATACAAAAGTAGAACATATCATACCTCAAGCAGGTGCTAGAAGCTTGCAATGCGACATCGCCCACCACCCTGGAGATAGCGCCCAAAACGCAATATAGGGTGGCCAGTAGGACCCCATCTCAGTTGAAGTTCGAAAAAGTAGCGAAATCCTAGAAAGCGGGGAAATTAGATAGGTGGACCCTATTCTCCTTGTTCGAGAACAAGGTGGTCCGAAAGAAGTACAACAGAAAAGCCTTGGGAACATGTGTGCGGCGCTCTGAGGTGTTCGTCTTGTAGTTCTCATAATGCTCCATGAACTAGAAGTACTAGATCAGCCTAGCCTCAAGAGGAGGCATATCATCAACGAAGAATCTAACAACCTCACAGTCCGTGTGCAAGCTGGAGTCAAATGGAATGGGTCAGCCACCCACCCATAAACCTGCCAGCACAGCAACATCGAGGGCATCACATTTACCTCTCTGCATGGAAAATGAAAGGATTTGCTTGTGTCTCACCACCTCTCAGACAAGGCTATCGCCATCATGCGTCTCCCTTGGTCCTTATTAGCAATGGGGTGAGTCGATGAAAACTTGTCTGATCGACTAGAACCCAAACCTCCGAAGACAGTTGGTCGTAGTACTGGCTTGTGCCACCGAAGCATTGAACCCCAACTACATCCTGAATCATCAAAGAAAAAACTTTCAAGTTATAAAAGATAATGAAAGTATGGATCAAATGTGCTTGAATAGAAAACAAGAGAAAATGTTTACCCTAGTCCAAGACGTGGAGCGTTGCATGTTTGGGTAGTGAAGAATCAGCAAATCATCCAGAACAAGTGCCATACGATGAAAGATTTTGAGACCTGAAGGCTGAAAGGCGTGAACAACATGAGTGTATTTCTCGAGATTGAAAGGGGGTCAAGGGCCCTCCTCCATAAGTACGTCATCGACAAAGTCATCTCCAATGTCAAAGTCTTGAGCGGGATTAGGCACAGGATCCTCGACCGTAACGTCCCCTAGTAGGGGTTGAGCAAGATCGTGGTTGAAATCTGTTGTCGATTTGATCAGAGCATCGATAATCGAACGATCTAAACCAAAATCGGTCGTCGAAAAAGTGGAGATCGAATCAGGTGCACCAGAAGAGTGAGTGCTAGACATGATTAATGGGAGAAATTTTCTAGGGTTAGAATGGCTCTATAATAGATGAGGGGAGAGAAAGAAAGGTAAGAGCTCTGAGACAACCCTTTCCCCCCTATGCCTTTTATGGGCTTCGGCCAAATTATAGGGTCTGGCGTAAGCCAATCCCTGTGCATTCAATGCACGTACGTGAACCAAAACGCTTCAATTTCCCATGTACCGATTAGACCTCGCATGTGCTTGTTGGGTTTGATTACCCACCAATCTACAATAGAGGCATGCTAGTCTACCATGTTGCATGCATTGGTTTGTATGTTTTTACGAAATGATTTGTATTTCATCGTCGACCTTTGAGCTGATGCTTACGAAGACCCACTTTCTTACTTTGGGTTACGCACTCACCTTGCTCCATTGGGTTCTGTACCTGCCAATTTACCTTTGGGTTCTGCGCCCATCTTTCTACATCGTTTTTTGCACATGCTACTTTATCCCAAGTTTTAAACCCATTTTGTTACATTGGGTTCTGCACCACCATGTTACATCAAGTCCTGCACCTTCCAGTTTACTTTGGGTTCTGCACTCACTTTGTTATATCAAGTTCCACACCCGCCAGTTTATCTTGTCTTTTGCAATCGTGAGTTTACCTTGAGTTCTCCACCTGTCATTCTATCTTGGATTCTACGCCTATTTTTTTACCTCGGGTTCTGCACATATCATTTTACCTTGAGTTTTGCACCCACTTTGATACATCAGCTTTAGCACCCACACCAGTTTGCCTTGGATTCTACACTTACTTTGCTACATCGGGTTCCACACATGTCATTTTACCTCAAGTTTCGTACCTTTCATTTTATCTCGGGTTCCGTACCTACCTTGTTAGCTCGGGTTCTACACCTGTTATTTCATATTGGGTTCACCCCGCCATATTATTTCAAATTTTGTACTCGCCCATTCCTTTTTGGCAAACGCGTCCGATGTGCACCCAAACTTACTTCTTTTGTACATTGAGCACACCTGTATTTACTTCCTTTGTACCCTAGTACTTGTACTCTGAGTACACGCAAACACACTTCTTTTGTACCTTGAGTACACACGCATCTACTTCATTTGTGCCATTTGTACATGTACCCTAAGTACACCTGAATACACTTCTTTTGGACCCTGAATACAAATACACTAAGTACACTTGAACGCACTTCTTTTGTGACCTAAGTACACCCAAACAAACTTTGTTTGTACCTTGAGCACACCCCGTATCTACTTCTTTTGTACATTGAGTACACCCTCCTCCATGTGAATAAACACGATCAAACTTGATACATCTTTTTGGAATGAAGCATTCTTGAATTTTCCAAGAGGAATTTAATGTACGAGGAAGGATTTGGATTTGCGGGTTTGTGGATAAGCAAGAATGTTAGAGAGAGTGAGAGCCAAATGGGTTTTTTGCTAAAATAAAACACTCCCTGATATATTATAAACATCAATCCATATATTACACTTACCCCCTCGATATATGCAACATGCTAACTTCAGGTCCTATGACTAACATTCCATTACACATTAATCCCAATCCATATTATTCATTGAAATTTCACACATTAACCCAAATGTTTAAGATTAATTAACAATTAAATATGAAATTTTTCGGTTCTCTGCGACAACTATATATTCAGCTGCCATAGTAGATAAAGCAACACAATTTTTCTTATTACTAGACCAACATACTAACAATATTTTAAAAACTGGCAAGTATCGCTAGTGCTTTTACGATCAATTTCACTACTCGCATAATCTACATTGGAGAAACCAACCAAGTCAAAAGACATCCTCTTAGGATAGAATAACCCCAAATTAGGAGTTCTAGAGAGATATCTTAAGGGCAGGTTTTACAGCTACTAAACGTGACTCCTTCAGACTACATTGAAAACGTGCAAATAAGCATACACCAAATATTATATTAGGTCTTCTAGTGACATGATTGTTTGGAGTCTTCGTGATTTTTTAGGCCTCCATCTTGAACCTTTTCAATAGTTCATTTGTATGTTTTGCTCGATTTATGAAGATTTCTTCCTTTGAATGTTTAATTCAGCTCAGCTCCCCTAGTGTCAATCCCACCTCTGACACCATATAAGTTGGCTTGCTTTTATTTCTTCCCAAATTGGTAAGCCTAAACACAATACGAGATCCGAATACTATTTTCCCCCAATTTTAAAAACCGTAACACTACTTTTCCTAAATTTGTAAACTCTAACATTGTTTCCCCAAATGTATGACCCTATCCATGCATGAAGTCACTTACAGAATCTAATCAGAGATGTGATGAAGTATCAAAGATAAATGTGTAGTTCTACAATTTCTGATTCCTAGCGATGTACACATTTTAGTGTGTATGTTATCCATATATAATTTATATTTTGTTAGGCATGTTAATAGTATAATTGAACTCCATAGATTATATGTTGTGTGTTGTAGGTATTCTACAAGTTTTGTGAAGAAAAAAATAAAAATACATTGAAAGTTAGAATGGTCATATATATTATTTATTAAGTTGGAGGAAATAATAAAGAATATACTTGTAGCTGTGTTGGTAGAGAAGGAGGCTGCTTCAAAAGCATTAGGTCTAAAGTAGGGATGGCAACGGGGCGGATCGGAGAATGGAGATCTCCAAATGGAGAATGGAGATCCCAAAAATTAAAAAAAAAACTTATTTTTTCAATAAATATAATAAAGTTATAAGAGACGATTGAGAAACCACCAAACTGCCAAAGGAACAACCGCAAGAACTTGAGTTTCCTTAATAGATGTTGCTCTCATAAATGAACTATTGGGCCCAAATATGGGTTTTGAATAACTTAATGAAGGTTTTTTTTTTTTGTTTTAAAAATAGACCGAATAGTGAGATGATGTGGACAACATAATAGAATGATAGAAGAATAGATAATGGTGACAGAGTAAATCCACATAAGGGATTTGGTTTACAAAAATCTGAGATTTTATTAAGGATAAGTGGATTATCTGTCTAGATTATAGAGAGAAAAGCTCTCAATTCCTCAGAAATCCTAAACTTTAAAACTTTAAAACTTTAAGATATAAAAATAAACGACGTTAAAAACTAAAAAGTAGATATGGGCCAGGGAATAGGGGAGGGGGATGGAGACGGGGACGGGTGCGGGGGCATACATATTCCCAAATTCTACCCGTTCCCCAAATTGTTTTCAAAAGTCATCTCCGAATCCTATCCGATCTCCGAAAAAAATTCCAAATCTCCAATCCGTTCAGGACGGGGAACGAAGAGAGGCGGGGCGGATCGGATAAAATTGTCATCCCTAGTCTGAAGTTTGAGACTTGGTGGTAAAGTAATTTGGATCAGCTAAATCAAATTTTCTATATTTTGTTTTTTTAAATTTTTTAGTCTTGGCTTCTTTTAAAAGGCAATAAAAAGGAAGTTAGGGAGAGAAGGAAAAAAACAGCTCACGAGAGCAAAATAAGGAAAAAATCAATCTTCTCTTAGTTCCATTATTTTCTTTCTCTTTTGTTGTATTATTTTTTGAGTATGACTATAGTTTTCGAAAAATTTCTCAAAAAATATTCCCGAATTTAATGGATGAGATTAATTTGAGTGCATAGTACTTTTACATTCAAGTAAATCTCATCCATTGATTTTTAATTCAATGATATTTTTAAAGAAACTTTTTGGAGACTATAGTCTTGCTCTTACTTTTAATACTTATGTTAGACAGATTCAATGAATATTTTAATTATATATTGTTGTTTGGCAAAAGCAGAATTATTTTTTCTAAAGCTAAGAAACAGTTGTCATGATTATTTTTCACAATAGAAGAGTTTTTTCACCAATTTATTGTGTAGAGAAATTGGACAGCTAAGAAACATAATTATTATACATATTATATGTGCATGTAATCGATTATAGTGTCCAAGTATTTTATTTATTTGATTAGTCCATCTTTCATATTTATAAGTTTTACTTCGGTTTCACATGCAAATCACAAAAACATTGTTGAACTAGATTAGAAATTTTATTTTAAATTAATTGGGTTTTCTATCACGTTCAGTCAACAAAAGTTTATGGTTCAAACTCGTTGTTGCTATATCTATATTCTAATAGATTCGTCTGTTTGTAAGTAACATTAAAATTTCATAGCAAGTTTTTGACACAATTGTCGGGGACTAGTAGTTTTTTATTTGTGTTGAAAAATTTATTAGTCTTTTATTAAATTCCTTCTATTATTTTTAGTCAGTGATTCTTTAAATTAAAAAAAAAAAGAAAAGAAGCAAAAAAAAAAGAAAGAAAAAAAGAAAACTTGTTTTACTTCTTTTGTTTTTAGTGGTCTAGTTAAATCATTTATCAACATCTAACCCAAAAAAATGAAAAAGGATGAAGTCTTTTATGTTGTGCTTTGCTTTGCAAGAAAAAATTTATCGCATAAGTTTAAAAAAATATATTAAGTAGCAGCAAACACTTCGAGAAGACTCATCACCATGAATCTTATATTAATTTGGGCAGCCCCTCATATTTGCCTATGTGGTATATTCGCCCTGTTGTTTAATGTGCTGCAAAACAGTTTGTGTCGTGGTTAGGATCCCAAGAACATGCCCAAGTTCTACTTCCTTTTGAACTTTTGATCAAATTTCTTTAATTGTTTTCCAAACCATGAATTCGGGAATAGATTTGGGAAGGGAATTAATGGAAATCAACAGGGGAGTTAAACTTAATTTGATTTCTCCACTGCTTTATCCACTTCATTCAGGTATAAATCCAAGCAGCTGTGCCGTGGAAGAGAACCTGAGTCAACTCGAGGGCATTTAATGGCTCAATGGTTGGTAATCGAGTTCATGGGGGTAGCATGTGTCAACTCGAAGGCCGGCAAAGACAGCTTATACC
This sequence comes from Arbutus unedo, assembly GCA_014822125.1. Classification (NCBI taxonomy): domain Eukaryota; kingdom Viridiplantae; phylum Streptophyta; class Magnoliopsida; order Ericales; family Ericaceae; genus Arbutus; species Arbutus unedo. The sequence continues at coordinate 9,831 of JABCMJ010018941.1, read as the reverse complement.
CATTTTCTCCAACACATTTTTCTTCTTTGATCATGTGGGAATGGATGGGGGATCGAGTACTGATTGACATGTAAAAGACTTATCACGACTAAGTCCCAAACATTAAATTTTAGTAGGTACAATCCCTACACCCATCATCAAATTTATAGCTAGCTTTTTCTTATTCGAAAAAGAAAATAATTAATATACTTATTTTAGATACAAATTCTAAGATAAATGTGTTCACAATTATTCGATAGACGTGAATCTTTTATAATGCATATGAAATCCAGATATATCAGATAGCTTAGATGCATCTGAGTCTCAATCTTTATTTTGACAATTTTGTCCATGAATTTTTTTATAACATTCATAGATGTTGTAGAAATGTCACACGTGGTAACTTTACTTTTTTTTGATAACTCAAATGGTCTGAGCTAACTTATGTATACCTCAACTAATTTATGGGGAACCAATCTTATCGTCCATTAGGGGAGTAATTAAAAGGAGGACAAAGTCTCAAATAAACTGGCTCTATAAGAGTTGATAATACCTGAGAGATTTTGAACCTAAGAGTGCTTTAGTAGGAAACAAATCCTTTAATCCAAACCTTAACTATCAGACCAATCATTGGGTCCATGTTATAACTTTATTACCCCTAGTGCACGTTTCAATTTTGAACACAATCATTTATAGCTTTTACAAACATTTATCTATCCAATATTTAGATTATTACTTAGTCGCAAAAACAAAGGTAAAAAAAAATAGGATTCTTCACAAATTTGTACATTGCCAATTTATATAATTAGGGACTTAAAAAGTCACATCAACCAATAAAGTGAGATAAGAGAGTATTTATCGAGGGACCTCAGTGGCAGATCCAAACACAAATTGGGCCATGATGTTCTTCGATCGCCGCTGGATGTTGTCCAGATGTTCCATCGTTTTCGTGCTGCCTTGGGATGGTTGTGTCAGTCGGTTTAAATATCTTTCAAATCGTCCGCTAGTCTTATCCGTCTCTACACAGCAATCTTGAAAAGTACGCGTGTAGTGGTGGAGGAAGTTAAGAAGATCAGCGACCTCTCGGTGGTAAGCATTGACCTTAAATGTTGCCTTACATTTGGTCAGATCTGACTCACTGCAAAATGTGGAGACAACGTCAGGGTCTGCAAACAAATGGGACACACATCATAACCGAACAAAGGATAAAGGATACAGACAAAGTAAGGGTTCGCCAATTACCTAGCTCACCCTGAAAGCATGAGGCATGATATTCTTTCTATTTGTGAGGGTCGAACTCAAAGTTACTTATGACAATCACCACAACATTGGCATGTTTGTCATAGTCGGCGAGCCTGAGGATTAACAGGATGTAGCGAACCCAGCTCATGAAATGATGAAGGTATGACTTGGTGCTTTTGCTAGTGTAATATAGACCTGAAATGTCATAGAACTCAATGTTGAGTCTGTGGATCTCTTTGAGTCGGACAACTGAAATTACTATTCTAAAGAAATTGACTGATACCTGAGAAGCAATTAGGCCTAACTCATGGAAGATGTGTTAAAGCCAAGGATGAAGGTGGCACCAAACATCCCCTTCCCCCCTTCAATTATTGCCATAGACGGCAAGTGTATACAATTAGCTTGGGGCACGACCACGATGCCTGCCGGGTCCAATGTGAGGTGTACATCGTCTGGAACGTCATGTCGGTTCCTGAAGGATTGGAGTGAGGTGTAAGAACCGAAGATGTCTCGGTATTTGTTTTTGGGCTTCCTCGGTGCCATGGAAAAACCTAGCAAAGGTGAAGATGAGGAAGGTTAGGAACAAGTAAGGAAGACCGACGCTTGACAGGTCAACAAAAAAACCAAACTAGGTGTCGTAAAAATTAAGTGGGTCACCGAAAAATGCGTCGAGATGACATGCTTGCCGGAGAAGGATGATGGGACGGGACAGTTTCAGGGAAACTACTCAAGTGTGAATAGTGGTTGGAAAAATCAGAATCAATAGTTTTAAAAAGTTGCAAAAGGCAAAAAAACAAAACGAATCGAACGTTAAAATAAGTAAAGAGGGTGATTGAAGTTACCAGGGTTAGAGATGCTACGGCGAAGGACTCTACAAAACTTAGTAATGGCAATGAAGGATGCAGGAAGAACTAGGAAGGAGAAGAAATGATTTTTTCTCTCCTTTAGTTCTTATATATGTACAGGGGGCGAAGGGACATACAAGAAACAAAGTGTCGTGTATCTGGACTGTCCACGTGGCAGATTCCCATAGATAGAGCAATTAGTGGCACAAAAGAGTGGCGCACGCAGGGCATTTTGACACAAGACCAATCAAAGAATGACATGTGGTCGAGATGTTGCAGCTTTATCAGTTCAGCCACTCGAGTCAACCAACAGTCAGTGAGCTGACGCTTGGTTGAGGGGCTATTGTAGTGGGTCAAATTATCGAGTCGACCCAATCCAATTCAAAATAGATGAAACGGACGGGTTAAACTTACGTATGGGTTGAGTCAGTAGCACAGAGCTTTGACCGGCGTATTATCAAACGAGCCTGACCAGGTAAAACACGTCCAAAAGCATTATGTGACATGTCAATAACAAGGTTTATCGGATCTCGTATTACTGAACAGGACATCTCCGGTCTAACCAATCAGAGAGATGATGTTTGGTGCATGATCTACCTTTTGGCCAGTTGGTCGTCTGCCGCTCAGACAAGGCGATCAGAATCTTCTGTAACAACAGGAGAACTAGATTGGCAAGTATACTGTTTTCAGGAGTTCCTATTTAGAAAAACCTTATCTTGCAGGGATATGCCAGATTTGACAATGAACAATAAGGGAAAGGTCTCAAAGATGTTTTGTTACCAAACAAAGACACTTGGTGGCTTATAAAAAAGGGGATTATAAGGCAAAACAAGGTACGCAATCAACTATAGGTACAAACACTTTTGTGCTTTTATTCCATGTGCTCTAACTTAATCATCGGAGTGTTTTATGGCTAAAAATAGCTCATTGGCACTAATTGGTTATTCCTTGTGCATGTTGTAGGAATAACACAGATCTTGGAGAAGAATCAGATCAGGAATGGTGGATCATCGCAACCCCATACTAATAACCAATTCTACCCTCTTTTATGGTGATTCAGAGTCTCTTTCTCGACTTCTTGTAAACTTCTCTAATAGACGCTACGTCAAGATTTGACTTCTCGAACCCTATAATTTGTTGTAAGACTCCTCTTCAAATCATCCTCCAAGCTGTTTCAGAACTCTTTCAAAAAACTTCGCAAGATTAAGAAAGATTTTGAATGTTGAGTGATACTTAATCAAGAGATTAATTTTTTAATTCATAAGCACTCTCAAGATATCACCCATACCGATTATTCTAATAGCTCACGGATGTTCTCTCCCTAGAACTATTCTAGGTATGGTGGTTTTAAATCAGGATGCTCAGTGCTCTTTTATAGAATTTTATAAATTTTTTGTGCTTGCTCAAGTGGCCTCCCATTATGCTCAAGTGTCAAAAATATATTTGTGGTATCTCGGAACATGCATTGAAAATAGTGCAAACAAAGGGAGCACGATCTAGTGGCCTTGGTAAAATTCTAGCACTCTGATTTCTTCTTTGACTCCAATTGTGATTCCTCCAAAATACTATTTAAGATCCCCAAGTACTATCCAACTACCAATTTGACTCTCTAAACAAGTCTATCATCAACCAAATACAATTGAATCTAAATCCAATTTATTTTCGAATTACATTTCAACTTAAATCCTAATTTTAGAGAACTTAACAATCTCCCCTTTTGTCTTCCGAGACCAAAAACAACTATAACTTGATGATGCTTCAAATTCAGAGAAATCAAGAATTCAGTAATATCTTGCAACTAACTTGAAACTCACCAAAACTCGTAAAAATATTAGTATGAAAATAAATTAAATACATCCACATTCAATCACAACCATTTAGAGAGAAAATTAATTAAATATAATCACCCAGAATAATATAACCAAAATGATCAACAACCAATATATCCAATGTTAATTCCATAAGTTAATTAGCAAGTTTTGTGAAAATTCGGATTTAAATTGAACTATAATTCGAATTTAAATACAATTTAGATTCAAATGTGTTTGATTGATGATAGAGTTATTTAGAGAGTCAAATTCGTAATTGGATAGGCATTCGGGATCTCAGATAGTATTTTAGAGGAATCACAAAATCAAAATCGAAGAAGAAATCAGAGTGCTGGAATTTTACTAAGGTTGCTCAAGCGAGTTCGAAGCTGCTTGAGGGAGCTATGTTTGTCTACGTTATTTTTTATAACCTGTTCTGAAATACTGCGAACATGTTTTTGGCGCTCAAGCGAGGTGACAGGTCACTCAAGTGAGTTCAAGAAATTTAAAAAATTCTATACATAAGCACCGAGCATCTAGAATTAAAACAAACACACGTGTAACAGTTATAGAAACAGAATTTGCGAGGCATCAGAATGATTAGTATGGGTGATATCTTGATAGTGCTTATGAATAAAAAAACCAATCCCTTGATTAAGAATCTCTCAAGATTCAAAATCTTTCTTCATCTTGTGAAGCCTTCTGAAGGAGTCCGAAAGCAATCTTGGAGGATGATCTAAGGAGGAATTCTGCAACGAATCATAGGGTTTGAGCACTCAAATCTTCAAGTAATGTCTATTGGAGCAATTTACGAGAAATCGACAAAGAAATTCTGAGTCAACATAGTGGAGTTTGGATTTGATTGTGAGAACCGCTTATATTCTACTTAAGCGTTACAGTGCTTACTTTCCTGTCATAATTTTTTATTCCGTTTTGGAGTTTTTCTCATAAATCCGTGCACTTTTGGGTTCTTTATTTGTTTACGTAGCATATTCATGTTGATTAAATCACGAATTAAATTATATAATTAATTGAACTAAAATCAAATAAAAGGTCAATTAATCAATGCTTAGTCGCTCGCATTTTTCTAAACAGATGTATTGGTATATAGGAATCTTATGGTGGTTCCAAAAATTTGAAAAAAGCTCCAATTGGTTAAGATAGAGGAATGAGTTTAGTTGACTTTAGGAGAGAAGGGTGGTGCCAATTTGTTGAGGACCATGACATTTGGTTGATCCCAGTGGCATATAGCAAATGAAGGCTAATAGGCTAAACTCCAACTTGCTCATTCAATCAAATAGCATCACCACTCGGAAGTAGCTCTTTCGTTTCCGTTGACTAAAGAAGTTGAACAAGATTTCTCTGCACTAAAGAAATAGTACAACTTATCTTTTCGACCACGTTGTGCTGGTGAGATTTGGGCACCCCAATGAGCTTCAAAAGCTAGAACGACAACGACCATTGAGATTCAAAAAAAATTTTGAGCGATGGCTTTCAAAATCTCCTAAAGGAAAGATAAATAAAGATTCAGAAGTGCATTTAGAGCGTGTTTCGGTCATACAATAGCAATAATCGTATCTTGGCGGAAATAAGCCAAAACTAGTTATTAATTCAAGATTTATTCATATGTCAAACAATCGCACATGAAAAGTTAGCATAAATATAAGAGAAAACCTTACTTGTGTTCATCCAACCTTGAAATATCAATGCCATCAGCGAATAGCAAGTGTTGACCCATAGGATACTTCTTACGCTACAAAACTCCTTTAAATATATACAAGTAACGGTGTTATTTATTCGAAAAGAGTACCAGTATCCAACAATCTGTTTTGGATATTCAAAACTTGCAAAAGATTTAAAGAAAAACAATTTTATCATAGCCAGACAAGAGTATGTTTTTTCTGTGTCACATAGATGGAAAATTGATATTCGATATCCCTTCATCGTCCAATTTGGTCATCTAGGGTTACTCCATTCAAAATAAAAATGCATATTAGTGTTGAGGGAGCATACCCATACTTATACCAAAGGGTAATAACAAAAGATTTACGTTTAGGAAGGTTTGAACTTGAAAATGCATTTGCAACCGATACGCTCCAGATTTACCAAAGGATGAATTCGGACGCATTACTCTCAGCAAGGCACAAGTTTATATTTTAGAACACCATATGAGCATGGTATGATACGGGTGGATAATCTTGGGGTGCTGCGCATGGCACCAATAGGACAAGAACGTGTCGCATGGTCACCACCGTTGGATGGGTATAGGTTGAACTTGGGTGAAGTGTAAAACAACCTTTACTGGAAGTTGGGACCAAGGTCCTCACGATCAAGCAAGTTGGCAAAACTCACTCACCTTTGGGCCAAGTAGGATGTGCCTTGCTTTGAGAACATTTCATGCATGCCTTCACATGAAAGAAGTTGTTCAAACTGACAACACCTCGAAGATTAAATTAACAGAACAAGATCTTTTCCTAAACTAAAAAGAGAGAAAATTTCAATCCAAATAATTAATGCCAGTTTTCTCTTCCTATAATTATTCATTGAGTATTACCTTATGTTCAGTCAAAACTAAATATCATTCCTCCATGCAACCAATGTTCCCTCAATTTTTATATCTTCTTTTCTTATCCTTTATATTCTCATGGCTGGGTTAGCAGGATAAACACCAAATTCCATAAACCAAGTTACTGTAAAAATTATTAACCAACGAGCAATGTTTACTAACACATCATGCCTACATCGCATGCCACACAACTCATAAAATCCAATAATTTAAACACATAATCAAAATTTATAGGATCTAATTTCACACCTTATACTTAAAACATGAGTGGTGTGGCATTTCATATAAGCATGATGCACAATTGGATATACAATGGGATGTGTTAGTACACTCACTCATCCTTAAAACCACTTGGGAGCACTCCAACATTATCTCAGACTGCCGCCATTTCAGTTAGTATTAGTCCAAAAAGTAATCGCCCTTCATCATCTTCATCAAGTCGTTTCTCTCTAAGAGGATATACAAGCCAAACTGAACCATCCTTGTAGTGGTGTTTGAGTCTGTCCTGAAAAGTTATGGAGTTCTGATCATTGCAGTTTTAGAGTATGTTTGACTATCTTTTGTACAATCTTCTAGTGGGAGAGAAGGTTAGAAATGTCGAGTTTCATACGTCTTCAACTTTTACTAGAACTAGTGTCTTCAACAACCCAAACACATACCTAGCTCCAGTAACTTGGTTCACTTATCTTCTTTAGCAGTGTCATAAGAATCATGTCAAAATTGAGGAATAGTGAATGACAAGTTACCCTGTGAAGTTTTAGATTCTCAGTCAATCAGGTAGCCATCACAAGTATTGGAAACAGTGACGAGGTAAATATCACTTCATTGCTAATTCCATCTTGTGGTGTTTTATAATGCGTTACCAATACAAATTCTTGTTCTCCCTAGAGACGACAAATAAAAATTAAAAAAACATGTACTTCGACCTTGAGACTAATCCTATTTAAGAATTATAAAGCAAATTATATTAATCAGCTTGCTTGATGTACATTGATGCTTCTGGTAGTGTGACTAAACCACTAACTAAAAAATATGAGATAGTGAGATGAGTTAGAAACTTTGAATCATAGATCACTTCTATCGGAAGTCGAGGAAAACTGTAGAGCAATATCTTTCAAGATTTGAATGAAACCCTTCAAGTCATTGCTCCCCAACTCAAGACAGTCCATTAGCAACTCACCCTCTAACACCTCTCTCCGCACAGCTTCCACCAATTCCCTCAAAGGCCCCTGCAAAATTCCACCTTCAAAATCTAAACTAAACACACAGTGAAATAGAACAAACTGGGAATGACAAAAGCAGAGGAAAGAAAATTGACAAGTTTTTTTTAGTGGGTTGGATCATATCTAGTTTGCTAAAATGTCTGCAAAAGCCAAAATGCAAATGATTTGACAATTACCAATATTTGACAAAGCTCATCCTCTCTATCCCTCAATTTGACTAAACCACTAACTAAAAATGAAGAGTGTCGTGTATATAGTTTAAATAGCGGAATAAATAAGAAGAAATTTGGCATATATATACAACTAAATAAATATACTCTGCTTAACTACCATCAAAGATTTATATAGGCACTATAATCTCCTTCCATCAAATTTCCATTCTCCTAAGCACTTGAACGTCCTGAGGAATGCAAACCAAATATGTGATTTTGATTACAAACATTACGAGTAGCCATCGAAAGGTTTTTTTTTTTTTTTTTTTTAAGGAAAATTTTTAAAAAATCTTACCGATTGAGTAAAAACTTTGAGGAGGCTATGAAAGACGGATTTAGAGACCCCGAGGGCGTTACGGTAATTGCGCATAATCCACTCCACTCTCTCGGCCTCCGATTCCATCTGACTCAACTCGTTAAGTAACCTCAGCAACTCGTTCGCGTCCGAAACAACTCCAAGCAGCTCAAACGACGCCGCATCCCTCCACGCGTAGTTCCTCAGGTAGTCCCAGCCCAGGGACCACGCGGAGGTCCAAAACCCGAGGCCCATACCCGACTCCAGTTTGCGGGCGATGAGCCGAGCCCTTTCCGACCCTGCGAGGTCGCCGCGCGAAGCGCGGTGGTTGGCGACTCGGGTCGTAAGGGATTGGGCGAGGGAGTAGAGGGTATGGAACTGGCTATAGGAGAGAGAATGGGATAGCGATGCAGTGGTGAACAGAGAGAGAGTGAAGATGAGTAGGAGTAGGCAAGAAGGGGCTCGTGGTGGTCCGGCGGTGGACATTCTATTTGTATGTTGAGACTTGAGATTAGTGTGATCGGAGCGGTTGGGAACCTTGAAGTGGAAGTAAGAGAGAGATGCAATGGGCTTTTAGATTTCAAGGCCAGTAAACTGGAGAAGCCCAATTACCTAACCCTTCATTTACCGAACGCAGAAGATATCTAGCAAAGAATTAACGTTAAAGCCCACCCATTCCACATATAACTTCGGGTACAGGGCTATGCTAAGAGGGTCTAAAAGTTTCCACTTTTTTTTTGTTGCAACAGAAATGAAAGAACCAACAAGAGGAAAAGAAAACTAACAAGGGACTTTAGCCATTAGCAAAGTTCAATCCAGCAACATATTTCAAGCTAAGTTGAGAATCTCATCTCGGGGTGACAAGGCCCAAGGGTCACAAAAATAGTAACCTGCTCACATTCTACATTTGCTAGACAACTTAACATTTCAATTTAAATTTCCCTTAACTTTTTAAGCAATGGTCGGATGGCTTCATAATGATGAAAAATAACATTAATATCTCTAAATAAACCTTGGATCATTGATTCATCAAAATAATATCAAAGAATTACCAAAAAAAAATTTAAAAGCCATGATTTATTGACCTGATCAAAAATAGCGTATGATATTCTACATGGCGTACGTCACTTTATAACTTGCATACATTAATCTACAAGCGAGTGGCATACATATATAACCTGCATACGTTAATCTACATGTGAGTGGCTTACATCACTTCTGACCAACTCAGACTGTGTTGCTACTATTAGGTGACCAATTGTATGGAGTTACATGATGACTTCAATCAGATTAACTGCTACACATTTTAATGATTAAAATAGGTTTGAAATTGTCAATATAAGAACCCTTCTTAGGCTTGAGAACCGAGATTAGTTGGTTGAATATTTGAGGGTTAGATGGTTGGATTTATGAAGAAAACTTTGTTTGGTTCAAAAATATTAATGGGAGGGAAGAGAGGAAATGAAAGGTTGACATTGAATTTATTAAGAAATTCTTTGCTAACTCTCTTCCAACTTAAATCTTAAATACCTCCTAGTTTAAGAAAAAAATCCAAGACTTAATGTCAGTATAAATCAAAAAGTGCAAATTCGCATATATTGTTAAAGGAAATCGATGTGGACCTAAATTGTAACGACCCGCTCCCGCCTTGTACAATATTG
>JABCMJ010018940.1:0-12646 GCA_014822125.1 Arbutus unedo | reverse complement strand
ACTAACAAATTTAATAACTAAGCATAAGTTCATGAACTAGGAACAAAGTTTGAAAAAAAAAATGTCAATGTCTTAGTTATTTCTCATTCCTATTCTTACATAGACGCACAAATCAGAAAATACTAAATAGGTACCAAATAATTATATTAATGTGAATAGTAAATAACATCATTTTTTTTTATTAAAAAAAATATTGGGTTGTTACACATTCAAATACATCATTATTTATAAAAAATCGCTTTGATCAATTATTTAAAAAAAAAAATCATCAATCGAATGAAACCCATAAAAATGACGACATCAATCCTTTAAATTACTAGTTCTTACCCTTGAGGAACTTGAGTTTTTCGTTAAAAGTCGCTTCGAGAAGACGATTGCGGAGACTTTCAACTGCAAATAGGACTATTATCTACAGAATAAGAAAACATATGCACACCAAAAACTTGTCCACATCAAAAGAGTTTTTTCTTTACAATAGTAATAAATATGTATACACACACGAGCTGTGTGTAGCTCACGTCACAAAAATTAATATTCTTTAAAAATTAAAAGAAATTCATGTTATTGAACTTAATACTCCTTAGTAAACGTTTTTTAAATTCTAATTACCTTTTAATTAATGTTGTCATTATTAATATTTCCAAATAATTTACGCAAAAATATATGTGAGTTGTTGCTTGTGTGACCGGAAAAGGGAGTTTGCTGCACAATATTCTTGTTGTACAACAAAACAACGTTGTTTTAGCACAAGAATAATTGTTCGAATAGTATTTTATATATAAAATAATATTATTTTGATACATAACACACTGTACTATACAATTCTACTGTATACAGTACACAATAAGACCAAAGTTTGAAAAAGGGTGTTGGGCGACTACAATGTTGGCCTGCTATGTTATTAATAGTTGCATAGGAGAACTGAATAATCTCTCTCTCTCTTGATTTTTGGCATGCCATATTAGGTTCATTTGGCCTCCGATAATTATTAGATTATTAAATTATGTTATTTCAAATAAAATTTAATCTAGTCAAATTCGTTTAGACTAAATTATTTTTAGTGTGTTGATCGCATTTAATGCAAAATTTTATTTGAGTATTCGTGAGATATAATTGACAAAAATGTTCTTAAAGTTAACTCTACTTAGAACTTCTTTATTTGACTCAAGAAGACAATTTTATCTTTTAGATAAGCCATAAATTCTCTCTTAATCTTAAATAATTTAGTTCAAATAAACAGATTTTTTTTGGGTATAAACAATAAAAAAACCAATATACTTTATTGCAATTTCCGAGGCCAGAAATTGCGAAACTGGTTGGTAGAAACTGAATTCTCTCACTCACTTAAATTGGCATGTGAATTCTGATAGAAATCATATCATGAGCACAGGGATGGGAGAGCTACATGATCTGACACCTCACATTCACTTAAACAAGATAACTACAGATCTTGTTTGTTTTGTTCTCCTATGTTTTTCTTTGTTTCTATACGACTCTATCATAGGATTTTTTTTCTTTTTTTTAATTTTAGGGGACCAATCTCACTTTTTGATTAGCATGAAATTCAATTAAAATTGAGATAAATCCTTATAAAAAGATGAAGCACACTAAAAAAAAAATCAGATTTTAGAGTTCAAATTTATAAAAAGATGGAAGTCCAACAATCATATCCCTCTTTTATGTATTTTTTTTCCTGCAATTTTATGAAGTGATGAGTGGCTAGACTTTTGCTACATTGAAGAACAGCCAAACATTTAATGATAAGTGATGATGCTGAGTTTCTCTTGCACGCAAGTCCAATGATCGGAGGATGGTTGTCTAATTATCGGGTGGATCTTTTGACGGCCAAGTTAGAATGATGTGGGAGGAGAGGCAAACTGTCTGCAGAAAATATATAGTTGCGTATCATGTTTTGCGACTGAAAGGAGATACTAATTACTTTGGGAGCTGAAGAGAGTTTCCAGACAAATTGCCTTCGTCATTGATGCCTTGATCTTGTCTCGAGAGATCTGCGTCTCGATTCTGCGCGCGCCATATCAAAGATGCAAAGAAATCATGAGTGCCATTTTCGGGATTCAACCTGGAGTGGGCGCCATTTGCACTATTTCTATTAGCGAATCTCACATTGTTCATGTTAGTCATCATCTCTCTACATATAAGCCTTGGGCAACCTTACCTTTCAAGCCGATTTTTAAGGTTGAGTTAGACTCATGAGTTTCTAACATGATATCAAAGATAAGTCCATTAAACAATTATTATGCACACGGATTCTTTCGTCTAACCCTCAGTCGTCCTCACATATGGTTTTATGCACGCTTCGCGTGAGGGAAGGTATTCGCGAAACTCACATTCCCTATGTTGGACATTATCTCTTTACATATAAACCTCGAGCAACTTTTACTTTTACAAGTCGATTTTCAAAATTAAATTAGGTTTTTAGGTTAAGCAATTGGCACACCCCCATTACTTCACATGTTAGTCTACTCCCTCGACTCAAATTTTAATCATTCAATTTTTTGCCCCCTTCACGGGTTCAGCACATAGCTGGAGCCATCCCATTGAAATTTTTTTTTTTCAACGCTAAATGTCTTTTATTTACGAGAAGTTATTCAGTACCTTTTGAAACGCCGTCAGGGAGTTTTAAATTTCACTTTTATCACGCATTTGTGTAAAATTTATACTTGCACTATATATGGTGGAAACAATATCCGGACATCACGTTGTGATGCATAGAAGTACTGAATAATTTTTATCATGCATTGAAACCGAACCGGTGCAAATAATCCTATTTCAGTTTACAAATTTTTCAAACCGAAAAATCGGTTCGGTTCTATACATTCCACCAAACCGTACCAAATCGGACCGGTTACACCTGTGAGTGATATTGAGGTGGGGTGGGTGCAATGAGTAATATCGGTAAGTTGTGGGGAAGTATAGAGAATACCAGATGTCATATGGACTAATTTGGATTGGATACAAAACCAAGGCTTTGAGATTTTAATGAACTGGCAAATTGTCCAAGGATATAAATCCTATGAACACCCATGAGATTTTGTTTTCTTGTATGCCTATGAATGAAAAAGACCCAAGATTTGATTTTGATTTCCCATGTAAATTCCAGGAAACATAGCTTATTTTGTTTACAATTTTCATAATCAATTTTGCATATCTTTTTTTTTTTAAATGAAACTGATTGATTTCTATTTTTTGAAACTTGTTTTCTGAAATTTTTCTACAAAGGAATCCATTTTAAGCTGATATAAAATAGATGCTTTCAAAGTATTTAAAATAGTTTATTTGTTTATTTTCAAATAGTGACTGAAGGTATTATGTGAAATTCTGAAATGGAACCAAACAGACATGCATAGCAATAGTAAGAGAACCTACATTTTAGAACAATGCTACATACTGTAGAAGTTATTGGATTGCTTTTTGTCTTCATTTTTTCTTTGCTTTTGTTAAATTGGTGTCTAAGTTTTCATGAATTATTGGTTCGTCTTGTAGGGAAAAATTAATTTAAAGTATATTCGAAATTCCAAAAAATACATCCTTTATTGTTGATACACAAATTACAGAACTCAAAAATTATAGATCGAATCAAAATGAACAGAATTATATAAATTGTAAAACTAAAATGTAAATCAACACAATATCGATCCGAGTCATATGTATTCACAATCTCCTCGAGACTAATTCGTCATCTCACCGTGGTGTTAGAGGATCACAACCGGTGTATGTCTCACAGGATAAAATAGCTCAATCAAACATAGAGACACCTACCTTCGTGCACCTATTAAATATCATCGCGTCTGTTGCTCTCTCTCCCCCTCTCCCCCTCAAAGAACCCAAATATAGGATCAAATTATAGATGAAACGTTGCTGAAATTTTCAGTGTGTTAAAAACAAGATATGAGACAAAATTTATAGAGCCTTGAAGGATCTTTGAATTGCATGCATGAATGGAGGCATTAGTAGAGAGACCTTTGGGCGGTGAACATCAATGACATGCGTGAATGAGAGACATTTCGATTGCTTCAAGAAACCCTTTGTATCCCAAATTCATTCACTCAAAAACTTCAAAACCCTTTGGAGTTTCAATAATCTTCCACATGAATAAAATTGAGAATAATCTGACACAGAGTACAAAGCAGACCAGCAGGGAGAGCACAATAGATAATTCCTGCATAAGATAGGTAACTTTTGGCCTTAATCTGGAAGGGCCTAGAAAATTTGAAGTTTCTAAACAATTAATTGAATTTATATTTCGGGATATGTATTTGATTTATTATTGTGTATTTCAAAATTTTAGTTATGGAACTCGAGTCCAGGTACTTTAGTTTTATTATGCGCGCGTTACATAAGATGTATTTTTATTTGGAGATACCTTGGTTGGTTAAAAATCTGATTTGTGTGTGCAATATAAGGGGGATCCATTTAGCAATTCATTTGTCATATCTCTCTCTCTCTCTCTCTCTCTCTCTCGCTAGAAGGTTCTCCTTTCTCTCTAAAACCAATCTCTAGATTTTGTCCACCATTTGTGTTCTCTTTCAAAATCTTGCAAGACTACAACATGCTCAACTGGAATTCAAGCATTGATCGTGCGGGAAAGCTCGGAGAGGAAGGATTTGAAATTTGGAGATCCACTCGAACTTAGGACTTTGCTCATTTCACCTAATCTTTTGATTTGAAACTCGAGGTAAGAATGTTTCACCTTTTTTATATATTTATACTAGGTTTTGGTGGTTCGTATCATGTTTGATCAATTGGAATTCAAGCATTGATATTGCGGGAAAGCTCGGAGAGGAAGGATTTGAAGTTTGGAGATCCACCCGAACTTAGGACTTTGCTCATTTCACCTAATCTTTTGATTTGAAACTCGAGGTAAGAATGTTTCACCTTTTTTATATATTTATACTAGGTTTTGGTGGTTTGTATCATGTTTGATCTTGTATTTTCAAGTTTTGAGGTGTTTGGGCGATTTTGTGATTTGCTGAAAACCTGAGATCGAGCGACCTGGACCTCGCTTGAGTGACATTGCATTTTTGGGAGTCGCTCCAACAACTTAAGGGCGACTAGTCTAATGACTTACACTGGTTTTAGAGGGTATCTAGCTACTTTATGGTCACTCTAGCGACCTATTGGGCGACTTAATTTGATGGTTTGACCTTGATTTTGAGATTGTGGATTCTTTGATTATAGTTTTGGATCTTGATTTTAATTAGATGATATATCTATTATTTCGGGCTTTCTTTGATGAATTACGCGTGTTTATGAAATTAATCTTATGTTATGAATTTTGAGGGTTTGATTGTCGAATTGAAATTTATGTATCGCATTGACATAGTGCGATGACTAGCCTCCGATGGGAGATGTGCTAGGTGTGAATTATCTAGCTTCTATTCGGAATTATGATAGTGGATTTTGATATTCTTTAGCCACCGTTGAGTGATGTGCTAGTTGGAGTGGTAACCTTTGGGTCGATATGGTGAAAGTGGAGTGATTAGTATAAAGGACTTAGTGCAATAGCATCTTCTGTTATGGATGAAATTGACAACATATGAATTTCATATCTTGTAGCTCGTCCCGTTGTTTTTTAGGTATAGTTCCGGAGGCATGATAAGGAATTCTTGGGATGCTTGATGATGCATGTTTTGAAGAAATTACATCATAGGAGTTATATGTCATGTTTAGCTTTGAATTTTTGAAAGATGTAAAGGAACTCCTTTTTGGTTAAACTTATTTATTGAAATTTGAATCACTTTGTAACAGTTGAACTTACTACTTTGGGTTATATGGGTCGGGATGCCCCTTTTGAAATGTAATGCTTTGACTAACCGTTTACTTATGATCAATGAAAATGTGATTTGGGAATGATTATCGAGATGATGAAAGGTTTGATAGTAAATATAATTATTTATCTTGTTCAAAAATGAGGGCGTGACATGAACATTCCCTTGTGAAAGCCTATTGATTTCACTGGCTGACCAGTAAATGTAATGTCTTCAACTGTTCTTCTGTTTGTGTGAACCGAGATTATAGACTTTACACATGAACTTCTCTTGACACGGTTCACTTCTCATTGGTGTGTTCATTTTGGCCATAAACACGCATCTTGATTCTGTAAGTATTCCAAGCGCCCTCTCAAATTCTTATTGAAGAGATCTCTCATCACACTTACACAGGTGATCTTTTATCATGAGTATGTTACAATACTCCATTAGAAATATCAAATTCCATCGCACAAGGGTCATTAAAAGCAAATAGCAATTGTCTAACCTTAACAACATCACTTTTGCATCATAGGAAAGGATATGAGAATAAATCTCCTCGAGGATCTCTGTGCCACGCATGATTAGGTTGTCTTTTTAAACCTTGATCTTGAGATCTCCTGTCAACAAAGTTAGGTTTCCATTACGGTAATTTTTCATGTCATAGGCTTTAATCCCATTCATTTCGATACTTTAACAATTAACTCTCAGGTTAATCCTTTGGTAAACGGATATGCGATATTGTCCTTTTACTGCACATAGTCAATAGTGACAACTTTACTTGAGAGTAGTTTTGTAATCATATTTTCTCTACGACGAATATCTAGACTTACCATTATACATATTACTCCGTGTCTGTCCAATCGCTGATTGACTATCACAATGTAAACAAAGTACTGGCATAAGTCTCGACCACCTTTGAATATCTTCTAGAAAATGGCATAGCCATTTTGCCTCCGCAATTGCCTTGTCAAGAGAAATAAATTTTGACTCCATTATAGACTGTGTTATACACATCTATTTTGAAGATTTTCAAGACATAGTTACACCTGCCAAAGTGAAAACATATCCACTTGTGTATTTTGAATCCTTAATATTAGATATCCACTTGGCATTATTGTACCATTCTAGTATTGTAGGATATCTAGTATAGCGTAACCCATAGTTACAAGTATACCTCAAGTAACACATCATTCTGACTATTGCTTTCTAAGGGTTCGTGTATCTAGTCAGTCTATTCACTGAAAAGATGATATCATGCCTTGTGCAACTCATCAACTACATCAAACTTTTAATTATTCGTGAATACTTGAGCCCAGAGACACCTTTACTGAGATTCTTGAATAAGTGAAGGTTTAAATTAACAAGGGTCCTAACGATATTCAAATTAGGCCCAATTTGGCCTAACTTGATTATGAATAATCAAGTTTTGTCTCTATTCAATTTTTTTTCATATTTATTAATTTGGTCTCAATTTTTTGTGGATTATTGGTCCGGCTCGATGAGACAAATCTAAAAAGTATAAAATTATATTCAAAAGCTAAAAAAAAGTCACTAAAGACGACGAATAAGTACAAAAAAATTCTATTTTTGGATTATTTTTGTCTTTTCTGAACTTTTTTCAAATTTGGTACATTATTTATAATTTTTCTAAAAACTCTCATCGAGACGAACCAATAATCCATAAAAAGTTGACGAAAACAAAAAATTATAAAAAAATTTCACATAAGGACGAAACAATAATCAAATAATTAAGTTAGGTCAAACTCAACCTTAGTGTACTTTTCAATAATCATATCAATATAATGAGATTAAGACAATACAAGTTCGTTAAATGTTCTGGTGATCTTAACAACAAGAATCACATATGCAATGTCCATATCTTTCGTTCACATTTTGAATTCAACATATTCTTGATAGAAGTATCATTACTATTCACAATGAGCATCTCATGAATATATAGACACTATATGACATAGTCTTCGGCTGTGTCCTTGACATAAATACACTTGTCACACTTGTTGATTTTGATGTCACTCGACAACATATCATTGTCAAACTTCTCATGTCAATAGAACATATAAGCATTTAACCAACTTACAAACTTTCTCTTCTTGCGCAGGGGTAGAAAAATCCTTCAAGTTGTTTTATATAGATCTCTTCATTCAGATAACTATTAAGGAAAATAGTCTTTATGTCCATTTGACAAACCTCTCTCGTTATTGAGATTAATCTATTACTTTATATACTCATAAACTAGTTCGTAAAATATATCAAACTCTTTCATTTAAAATAAAAAAGAAAGAAAAAGACAACTTAAGGAGATGATTTGTCAATATTTCAAGCAGGGTGGGACCGTCTGATTTATGCTTTCTGATTTTTTCATTTGATTAAAATAAAAAAATAGTATGGTTTATTGACGGTTGTTAATTAATTGCTTTATCTCTCAACTAAATAAAGAAAAATTGCAAATCAATTTTATTTATTTATGGCTTAATTAGGCAAATAAACAAAATAACTTAAGAAACAAGTTAACTAATCAAGCCCTCATTTGCATGATAAATATTGCACTCATCCATGACACATGGTCCTATGGCGTTTATTGGTTTATTGAATTATGATAGAATTTAATTCAGTCGATATCGTTTAGACTAAATTATTTGTTATGTTATTTGATTATAATTAATGAAGTATTTGGTTTGATTTTAAAAGAGTGATAATTAAATTATCATTATAAATGTATGTCCTATTTGAATATATATGAATATTTACTTTAACGAGGATAATTTTATTCCAGATTCATTCCAAGTCTCGTTTCAACGATCGAAACATTTATTTGGTTCAGATTCATTTGTTGAGAGTACATACAAAATTTCAGCTAAAGCTGATGACGTTCTTGATAAAAAAAAAAATTGATTTTCTAGCTTGAAAAACTAAATTTTTTGAATCAAGCATTTATTGAATATTCGAAAGGTTTGTTGTGAATGAATTCGACACTGAAATTGTCTCAGGGTAATCAAAGAGTTTCGTTCGTTGCGCAACCTAAGAATCTCTATAATGACTCCACTATTTACCTTTCATGGCATGCAACCAAAGAACTTTTTAGTTTCAGTATGCCAAAGGTCTTTCATGGTTCTTTATATATCAATCTAATTCTTGGTTGTTTGGTATACAAACTTTTCATCTGCAAAAATATTCTTGGATTTTGTACCTCCACATGAGAGAGAGAGAGACACACACTAAGGGGGTGTTTGGGAGCTTATTTTTCAGTTTGAGGTTTAGACCTCCTTTTGAGTTTTTGATCCTATAGTCCAAAATGCAGAATGAATTCTGCAGAACTCATTCTGAGAATGTGCCTCCCAAACAGCCAAAATTCAAAAATGGGAATGGAAAAATGCAAAAAAGAGGTGGCCAAACACCCTCTAAGAGTGTGTTCGGTTGAGTATTTCTAAAATAATTTTTGGAAAAAAAAACTCTGAGATAGCGTTTGGTATAAGTGTTTCAGAAAAAATTTAGGAATTAAAGTTTTTCGGCATTTTCGAGGTGTCTATTTCTCTCTTTTCTTTTATAGAGAGATGAAATTGTTTGAGAAATTTTTTCCAGAAACTTATTTGGGAAATTTTTTTCTAAACAAGCAAACGAACACACCCTAAAAGATTTAACAGGCGAGCCAAATTAGGTATTACTTCATTTGTGGAGCCGTTTTATCATGAGAGACGATGTCGAATTTATCCTCCAACACTCGCGATGAGTCTATCCTCCAACACTCGCGATGAGACTGCGATTTTGTTTTAAGAGAATTATGTGTAACACATGATTCGGTTCGGTTTGATTTTTCTAATTTCTCTTCGTTCCTGCTCATTACGTTTATGTACTATACTTTCAATTTCAATGATTAATTAAATATATGTATATTTTTGAGAATTCTCGTGTGTTGTATGAATCTATCACAATATATTTTTTTCCCTAAGTATCTACTAAATTTAATTAATGTGATATATTTTTTTCCCTAAGTATCTACTAAATTTAATTAAACTGAATTTTTTACATAAAATTTTAACAAATTAATTTTAAAAAATAAACGATTTTAACCACCAAATTAAAATGGTAAAATAATATCACACACGGAAGTGTGAACAAATCGGTGGGTGATCTGTGTTCAGTTGGGAATTTAGAAAAAAATTTGAGAACTTGTTTGAAAAGTTTTTTTAAAATTTTTTTTTTCAAATAACATTTATTTTTTTATAAAAGAAGAGAGAGAAAGAGAGAGCACTTTAAAAATGTCGAATTTTTTTTTTTTTGAAATCTTACACCAAATAACATCTCAGGATTTTTTAAAAAAAATTGTTTCAGAAACACTCAACCGAACATAATAATCTCCTTCTTTCCCTTCATGTTCTGTTGTCCTATGCAAACGGCGCATGTTAGAACAGAGGATTACTAGATCTAACCACACAAGTCCCCATCCAATGAATCCCACCCCATCACCACCACCCCAAACCGCACCCAACAAGCCCTCTCTCTCCCTCTCCTCTCTCCTAAACGGGAAGCTGTGAACACACCCCCCTCCGTTACCTACTGGCTCATCCCCCAAACAAATTTTTTGTCCAAAAGTAAAGATCTTAATTAATTCTTTAAAAGGTATTTTGGTCAACAGTAAAAGTAAGAGACTTATAAAGTAATTAATACATCTAATAGTAAATTACAATTTGTAGTATTTTTGATACATTAGTTCTAAAAACACCCTTGTAGCAAACACATTAATTTGATTTCACCGGTAACGAAAGCACAAATAAAAAGATAAAGTAAATAGATAATTTTATTATACATTAAAAGTGGACCAACAAAATAACTTTATCATATTTAACAGATAAAATTGTAACATATAAATTAACCAACAATTAAAGTTATACCAGAAAATTTTATCTGTATTATATTATGATACAAATTACACAAAAATAAATCAACAAATATTACACAGATAAAATTCTAAAAGATAAATTTATCATGCCTAATAAACAATTTTATCTTTGTTATGTTATAGAAAGTTCTTTTTTAATTTGTTCTAATTATTTGCCATGACTTTATATACTGCAAGCAAATTGTAATAGGTACTTTTATTTAAACTCTGAGTTAGATATACTTAAAGCAGATTTGCAACACAGAAACATCATTTGGTAATTTTATTTATAGCTTTGTAAATAACATTATCTGATAATGTTAGTGTAATGCTATATGATAATATTATCTGTTACAACAAATAACATTATTAAATATTGCAAACTATAGATAGTATAAGAAAATTGTAACAGATAAGAAATATATACTAGAAATAAAGAAACATCGAGTAAGGAAATAGAAACATAAAATGACTCACAGTTAAACTAATAAGAACAATTCCGTTCATTAAAACACTCTAACTTAAAAATTAAATTAGCCCAAACTTAATAGATTAATTCATCCTACAATTATTATTGTTGACTAATTTTCTGTTCTTTAAATCGATATAAAAATTAGAAACTGTGTACAAAAATATTTATTCAATATTTTAGAATTAATACTAAAAAGGGAATTGTGGAAGTATTATTTTTTTTGGATAAATTTCACCTACGAAGTTCTTGACATAATCATTGCCGTCTCTTCAATTTTTGACAATTTCATTGGCCTTCCTTATTTTACAAAAACATTATCTCTAGACACCCTCCGTTATTATTCTCCGTTTGCTTTTTTACTGAAAAATGTTGATATAATACTAATGTCATCGTACCGACTTTTTTAATTTCTATTTTATCATCTATTTCACTCTCATATATTCATTTCTATTTTAGCCTCTATTTCACTCTCATATATTTAAGATCATAACACTTTTTCTCCCTTTACCACCTTTACTAACCTCCCCAAAACAATCCACCGTTCATCGTATCAAATTATTTTTTCAATAATTCTTGGATAGGATAAAGTTTATTCTTTGCACCATTTAATCCTATTAAATTTTTTAATTTCAAAAGAAAAATATTGAACTGTTTTTGAAAAAAAATAAAAAAATGATGATAAATAAAATAGACATGTGGGTATGTATTGTTGAC
The DNA here is from genome assembly GCA_014822125.1 of Arbutus unedo. NCBI lineage: Eukaryota > Viridiplantae > Streptophyta > Magnoliopsida > Ericales > Ericaceae > Arbutus > Arbutus unedo. The sequence goes on along the minus strand of JABCMJ010018940.1, from coordinate 792 downwards.
TTGATTATCCATTTTCATGGTGAAATTTTTCCGGCACTTATCTTTATTCGTGAGCATAAATTTTATTTCTAACCACGTATACAATTTGTATTCTTATGTGCTAGCTTTGGTTTTTTATTCTATTTTTGTCATTTCCATCTTAACAAAGGAGAACAAGGGAGAGGGTGTCCTGCTGTTGGTTATCATTTTTACTTCTTTTTTTTTTCTTTTATTCATTTTTTTAGTATTTAGTTTTGCGTCAATTTTTTTGAGTTATTGATTCATTTGGACCATAGGTTTCAAAAGTATAAAATTATGTCAAAAAATTTAAAAAAGTCACTAAAGACAAAAAATAAGACAAAATATGGCCGGTTTTGATATTATTATTTTTTTGTCTTTTCTAAATGTTTTTTAGTTTTTAAACTATATCTTAGTCTTTATTTGGTCTCTGCTTCTCATTTTAAAATTTTTTTATTTTCATTATCTTTTTTGTAAGTTTTGCATCAAGTTTTTTGTAGGTTATTGGTTCGTTTTGATGAGAGATTTTAAAAAATTTTAAAATTATATTCATAAACTCAAAAACAAACCACTACAGATGGAAAATAAGCTAAAATCCTTGGTGATTGAAGTTCCATTTTATATACAATATGCATCAGAGATATATAGGGGGTGTTTGGCCGCCCTGTTTTTACGTTTTCCCATTCTGGTTTTTACGTTTTAGGTGTTTGGCCGCCACTCCCTCAAAACATGTTCTGCAAAAACCTGTTTCTGAAATGGATACATTCCGGCCAAAACTCCAAAAGGAGGTGAAAC
>JABCMJ010018936.1:0-13116 GCA_014822125.1 Arbutus unedo | reverse complement strand
GTGGCGGATCCAATAATCAAATATGGGACCAGATGATCCAATAATCAAATATGGGAGTGCAACTAGATCTGGTCTTTATACTCACTATTTTCTTCCCTCGTCTCAATTTCTCTCATATGTATTTTTGATTTCTATATTAACCTAAATAAAAAAATTATGTAGTGCTTCATATTGGTCACCACAATGCAGTATCCTGACATTTATTTATCACACATGGTGTGAGTGAAGGTTCTGCGTGTAGTAAATAAGGGAATTTAGAATAGACATGGTTGTTTTTAAGGAATACTAAACAAAAGACATCTAGACATTAGAAAAATAAGAACAAAAATTAATTTTAATTGTTCTTTGAAAATGGGGAGTGGCACCAGCCACCTCCCCCACAAGGTAGGTCCGCCTTTGCATGTAGATTGTGAAAGTAGGAATGTAAAAGTGTCCAAATTATATAAACAATATTGTGTTTTCAGTTAAATAAGAAATAATTTTATAAAATCATATGAATATTAACGCGAGAGAGAGAGAGAGAGGGGAGAGACCCCCGCTCGAAGCGGGGGAGCAGTTTGATGATTAGGAATGAGGATAATAGGAAAGTAGGAGTATGTATGGATAGAATGTGCGAAAGTTATGGGTGTTTGAAGGCCGGGTGCAGGGGTCTCTTACACACGGGGGGAAGAGAGAGAAGGGGGGGTGCAGGGCCGCATTTCTGACATTGAAAATGACTTTATGTCCAAGTAGGCATGCATGAATAAATGGGTGTGGAGATGTAGAGGAGGAGGGTGCATGCTGCAATGCGTGTGGGTTTAATCTCACTGCTTTAATTTGTCAGATATATCATATATATTCTACAGGGTGTTCTGAAGGGGAGGGAGGAGGGGAAGAGAGTAGACAAATTTATAATTCCAGAGAGGAATGAATGCATTATGCATGCATGCAGTTTGTTTCATGGCTACAAAACCAGAGGTATTGGATGTTAATTGTATACTTAAATGCCTTCTTTGGATGCTTGTTGTAATTAAGGAGTGGGATTAAACTAACATCCCCCAACTCCATCTATGCTGCTTTACTCCAAACCCTAGACTACTTGTTTATTAATATTTTTAAGTCAAAAAAAAAAAACAAAAACAAATTCCCATATGATATTATTATGCCAATATTATATTATAATTTGGTGCATCTCACTTTATATTAACTTGAACGCTGATAATTACATGGCTAATAGCATTTAAAGCATTAAATTAAATGATATTTGACTGTGATAACATTGGAATATAAATGTTTTAGCAAGGTTGTAAAACGGAAAATTAATAATCAAAATTTAAATGTGCATTTGAGTTTAATCTGCACCATTTATTCTATTTTCTTAATAAAATTGCGAGTAACAGCTCTAATAAATTAAGTTTTTAAATTTGTCTTTTATATTTTGTGTGTGTGTGGGGTACATAAAACTAAAACATGGTTACAAAATTTAGAGTATATAATACCTAATTTTGGGAGTTGATAACTATACTACAAAGTCATGAAGACAAGTTCAACATTGTTATTTTTAAATTAAAAAAGAAAACGTGTTTTTGAACTTGAGAACTCAAAACTACTATGAATTAACTTGTGCAGATGGTTATTATTTGACATATATTATTTTTTAGGTCATTTTGAGTGAGCCAACCAGTGTAGCTTGTTTTTATCTAATTAAGAAAGAGATAGAATGGGAAGAGTTGATAAATATAAATATATATATATACACACACGTACTTACAAAAAGATTTTGTGTGTTCGTGCATATATCAAATGCGTCCTCGGTCGTTACATTTTTTCTTGTTTGAGAATTGTGTCCTCCATCACTGACAACACTCCTACTAGGAAGTAGGAGAAAAAGACAAGCCTACCCCTCATCACCTTAGCATTTTACTACTCTCATGAAGATCAGACGGTTTTGGGATCAGAGTCACGACTGCCCTTGAATTAGAGGGGCACCCCATTTCTGATCACCATAGATAGCCCCTATTTTTACATTATTATTTTTATTTGAAAAAAGTTATATTTATTCATTTTATGTTACAAATTTTATAAATCATTATTTGTCTAGAGGTTTTCAGAAAGTAAAAATTTTATTCTTTAAAAAGTTCAAAAACAGTAAAATAAATTTATAAAAAATGTGTCTGTTTAAAATTATTTTCACCCTTAATGAATTTTTTAGTCATAATTCAAAAAAAAATTGATAAACGCAAAAGAAAATTGATTAGAAATAAAAATAATAATTAAAACTTATAATTAGGCCAAATTATCATTTTGCGTTGGAACAATTAGAGTTGTCTTCTTTATCTTTAACTGACTTTTCTTCTTCTCTTACTTATTTCAACTCAACTCTCCAATATAAGGGTGCATGAACATAATCAAATATTAATCCTCAATATGTACCTCCTCCGCCTCCTCCTTTGAAGAAGAAGAAGAAGAAGAAGAAGAAGAAGAAAAAATTATTATTAGTACTTCATTTAGTGGCTTCTTCAATGAACAACTGGTTAGGTTTCTCTCTCTCACAGCATGAAGGAACCCCATCACATCAGCAGCAGCCTCATCATCAAGAGATAGATCACTCGCAAAACTCCTCAGTCTCTCGTTTAGGCTTCAACTCCGCAGACGTTGATATTTCCTGCACCGATGCATCCACTGAATGCTTTGATCTCACTTCTGACTCAACTCTTAAGCTTCCACCCCCTTTTGGGATATTAGAAGCATTCAACACCAGGAACACCATAAATCACTCACAAGGTTATTAACATTCAAAACCCTCCCATCTATGTTTGCTGTTGTTTTCATCGTCATCCTTTTGAAAAGTGTATTTGTGAAGGATTAACATACTAAACCCTAGGAGCTTAAACAGGTAGCAGGTTGGGTATATAAGGTTTTCATTTTCCGAAAAAAGTTGTTGGACAAAACAAACTGGCCGGTTTTGCGAAAATTATCAACCATGTTTAAGCCCTAGTAAACAGAAGAAAGAAAAGTTATCTCATTTTATGTTCACTCTCTTTTTTTTTATTTTTTTATGTTTTTTCAGCAGATTGGAATATGAAGGAAATGAGCATGAACTCTGAGAATAGCAACTACGAAACCAGCTCAGACTATTCTATGCTAATGAGTAGTGGCCAAAATAGAGGGGGTCCAAAGCTCGAAAACTTCCTCGGTGGCCACTCTTTTGCAAATCATGGTGAGAGCAACCACAACTATAATATGTATACAAACTGTTCATTGCAGCTTCCACCAGAGACCGCGGATCCCATCTCTACCACTGACGGCGGTGCAACCACCATAGGGCTTTCTATGATAAAGAACTGGCTCCGAAACCAGCCGACACCACCTCCACCAATGCCTGATAACAAGGACGACAGTAGTGGTGTTGGAAATAATGTAAAGACTCTGTCGCTGTCAATGAGCACAGAGTCCCAGACGGGCTCGCCTGTGCCGCTTTTGTTGGGCGGCGAGAGTTCTAATTCAGTGGATAATAAAAACAAGGGGACGAGTCTTGATTCCCAAACCGGTGCAATAGAGGCAGTGCCCCGAAAGCCTATGGATACCTTTGGTCAGAGAACTTCCATATACCGTGGTGTAACCAGGTACCTGCATTTTCTTTACCAACATTAAACAGAAAATTAAATGCCTGAGTACTGCTGATTTATTTCATCACGATTCTTCCATGCAATAACATATATTTGAAACAAGGGGGGAAAGGGCATGCGCTATTTTTAGTGGGTGCACTTCTCTCTCTCTCTCTCTCTCTCTCTGGTTATCTTTAATGTAATTGTAAAGCATGTAATAATTTGAAGTATAAATATATCCTTTTTACACTTTTGCATATTTTTTTCCCTTAAAGATTGCAATATTTGTGTGACATAGTTGTATCTGTTTGCAAAAAATTGATTGATTGATTGAAAAACAGGGCTTCCTCGTGTTGTTTATGACTTTTCCACATTGCATTTACCTGTAGCTGTCGCACGGATCGTCCAACCAAGCTTCCGTTTGGGAACATTTTACCAGGATCTTTGGATTGTGACAAAATAATATAAGAAAAGAGGCTTTGATGAGAAACACAATGGAGATTCATTTTTTCCCCTTAATTTATTTCTGATCATCATTCTTCTTCTTCTTTTAGCCATCCATATAAGTGGAAGTGTTCTCCACTACTGTTTTCTTATCTCAGCCTCCCCACATTACAAAACAGTGATCGATATTATTTAATGTCATAAATAAAGTTATATTGGTTTAAGGTGCAATTCGATGATTATACACAAGCAAGGCTGGATATATTTTTATTTAATTCCAGTTGAGATTTTAGCATGATTTGATTTTTCAGACATAGATGGACTGGTAGATATGAAGCCCATTTATGGGATAATAGTTGTAGAAGAGAGGGACAAACGCGCAAAGGAAGGCAAGGTATTGATCATTATTTTAGACAAACAAACATATTGTATTTTGTACGTATTATAACTAGTTTTTGCTTTTCCTGATTATTTCATGATTTGATACCGCCTTCCGCTTCTTCAACCGCCTGCAGTTTATCTGGGTAAGTCAAACAGGCCTCTATTTGCCCCCTTTTTTCTCTCCCTCTATTAATTCTTGGGTAATTTAAATTAGAGTCCTATTTATCCTTGCGACTTAGGTTTTCATCCCATCCACTTTTTGAACTTATATTTTAATCCTATTTTTGTATGGTTTGACAAATTTGCCATTATTTTTAAGGAGTATTTTACCCTCTTATCCTTTGGTTAGTTAATTCTTGATTTTTTAAGTTTAAATTTGTAGCACTAATTTAGGCCTAAAACATGAAATCATAATTATTTTTACCGGAAATAATAGTTTGAAATTCATAATTATCTTTAGTAATTATCTTTACAATTAGAAAAATATATCATGGCCTGCAAGTGTTGTTTCTTACCTAAACATTTACCATGATATCTATAAATTTACCATAATTTAGTGTTTTACCCCGCAAATTTACAATAAAATCTGCCAATTTACCAGATGTCGTGCGTTATCTTCGAATTTACCATGACTTTCAAATGTACCATGATATCTAAAAATGTACCATGATCTTTAAATATACAATATCTGAGTCAGTATCATCCAAACTGAACATGTATTCTAACAATTCGTAACTTATCTGAGCCCGTAATCCGACGAAAACAAATCGAATTCTGTTGTTCTTATCCGGTAGTAGTGAAATCAAACCCGTACTCCGTATTCCGGTACCGACGATCGATGTTCTGTAGATGTGGTGCAGTGTTTGTATGCGATTCTGATGAGTTGATGGATTCCGAAGCCCTAGATCTATGGTGAGGATTGTTGGCCATTTTTTTCAGTCCCATGATTTTAGGAGAGACGAGTTCGATACTTGGGAGAGGACTATTAATGGTGTATTTTTAAGAATTTCCTACTAACCTTGGTTAATGTTAAGATAAGGATAAGTTTGGTATTTTTTTTTAAAAAGGACCAAAACTTAATATTTATAAGTGCATAGAATGAAAAAATAATAAACACTTAGAGATGAGACTAAAAAATAAGTTCCCCTAAAAAAATTTAAATACGATTTTTTTAAAAAAATATATATATTCTAACTGTTTTTAATGTCTTTAATTTTAGCGGAAGGATTTATTATGTTTTCATCCTATACACTTACAAACATTAAGTTTTTGTCATTTTTTTAAAAAAATACCAAACTTATTCTTATCTTGACATTAACCAAGGTTAGCAACAAATTCATAAAAATACACCATTAACAGTCATTTCTCAAATATCGGACTCGTCTCTCCTAAAATTGTGGGACTGAAAAAAAGGGCCAACAATCCTCACCATAGATCTAGGGCTCTGGAATCCATCAACTCACTAGAATCGCATAAAAACACCACACCACATCTACAGAACATTGATTGCCGGTACCGGAATACGGAGTACTGGTTTGATTTGATTGCTACCGAAAAAGGACGACAGAAGTCGAATTATTTTCGTCGGACTACGAGCTAGGGTAAAGTATGAATCGTTAGAATACATGTTTGATTTTGATGATATTGACTCAGACATGGTATATTTGAAGGTTTTGATATATTTTCAAATATCATGATAAATTTGAAGGTTATGGTAAACTTGCTGAAAAGAAACAACACCTACAGGTTATGGTACATTTTCAAATATTATGATAAATTTGAAGGTTGTGGTAAATTTGTAGGTAAGAAATAACACCTGTCGCCCATGGTAAATTTGCATATATCGTGGTAAATTTGAAGGTAACGCACGACATCTGGTAAATTGACAGATTTCATAGTAAATTTGCGGAGTAAAATACTAAATCTGCAGGTTATGGTAAATTTACAAATATCATGGTAAATTTTCTAGTAAGGAATAACACCTGTAGGTCATGGTATATTTTCATAAAATGGTGAAGATAATTAATAATTACTAAATACTAAAGATAATTATGAATCTCAAACTACCATTTTAGGTAAAAATAATTACTAAAAATAATTATGATTCCATATTTTAAACTTAAATTAGAACTACAAATTTAAACTTAACAAATCAAGAATTAATTAACCAAAGGATAAGAGGGTAAAGTACCCCAAAAAAATAATGGCAAATTTATCAAATCATACAAAAATAGAATTAAAACATAAGTTCAAAAAGTCATTTTTTTAAAAAAATACCAAACTTATTCTTATCTTGACATTAACCAAGGTTAGCAACAAATTCATAAAAACACATCATTAACAGTCATTTCTCAAATATCGGACTCGTCTCTCCTAAAATTGTGGGACTGAAAAAAACGGCCAACAATCCTCACCATAGATCTAGGGCTCTGGAATCCATCAACTCACTGGAATCGCATAAAAACACCGCACCACATTTACAGAACATTGATCGCCGGTACCGAAATACGGAGTACTGGTTTGATTTGACTGCTACCGAAAAAGGACGACAGAAGTCGAATTATTTTCGTCGGACTACGAGCTAGGGTAAAGTATGAATCGTTAGAATACATGTTTGATTTTGATGATATTGACTCAGACATGGTATATTTGAAGGTTTTGGTATATTTTCAAATATCATGATAAATTTGAAGGTTATGGTAAACTTGCTAAAAAGAAACAACACCTACAGGTCATGGTACATTTTCAAATATTATGATAAATTTGAAAGTTGTGGTAAATTTGTAGGTAAGAAATAACACCTGTCGGCCATGGTAAATTTGCATATATCGTGGTAAATTTGAAGGTAACGCACGACATCTGGTAAATTGGTAGATTTCATAGTAAATTTGCGGGATAAAATACTAAATCTGCAGGTTATGGTAAATTTACAAATATCATGGTAAATTTTTTAGTAAGGAATAACACCTGTAGGTCATGGTATATTTTCATAAAATGGTGAAGATAATTAATAATTACTAAAGATAATTATGAATCTCAAACTACCATTTTAGGTAAAGATAATTACTAAAAATAATTATGATTCTATATTTTAAACTTAAATTAGTACTACAAATTTAAACTTAACAAATCAAGAATTAATTAACCAAAGGATAAGAGGGTAAAGTATCCCTAAAAAATAATGACAAATTTATCAAATCATACAAAAATAGAATTAAAACATAAGTTCAAAAAGTAAATGAGATGAAAATCTAAGCCGCGGAGGTAAATAGAACCATAATTTAAATTATCCAAATTTTTTAATACTTTTGATCATAATTTTTAAATTTTTTTGTCAAGATAAATAGTTAATTTAAAAAATTTAATGTGAATTTCATGAGAGTTGATTGAAAATGAGAGTGAAATTATTCATGTGTATTTTGGTGTGGGAAGAACTTTGATGTGGTCTAAGATCATGTCGCGACAAACGAGCTATCTAAACGTACAATTAAGAAATATCATCACCTCCTTTAGTAATTTTTCTTCATTTACCGAAAGTTTCACGTTGTTTGACTGTGGGTTCGACAGATTTGAGTTTTGTGATTAGCAATTGGGCACCAACAGCCTCCAGGGCTAGGTGGTTTCATTTTGGGCCCTAGCAACAAATGATCGACGTCCGTGTAGTGTATGTCCATCCAAATCCCATGGTGTCGCACCGCCTAACCATCTAGAGCTACCTGTCGATGCTCCCTGAGGCCGCCTCCGTTCGGGTGTTTCGCCGCAGCCTCGTTTGCAGCTCGTGCGGCGGATTCAGTTGATTCGTTTGTTTTGCTTCTCTCTAGACAGACTATGCAAAAAGGGTGGATTTCGAATTTCTAGGGTTTCTGGTTTCGTTTTGTTGTTTGCGCGTTTGTTTGTTTGCGGGGGAATTGTGTAATTAAGCATAGAACCGGTGAGGTGAATCAAGGGAAGAAAAAAATGGAGGATTATCAGGAGACGGAGCGGTTTGGGATAGAGAACGATTACGAAGGAGGTCAGTGGATCGGTGGGGAATTTTACTACCGTAAGCGCAAGGACAAGAGCCGTCAGACTAAAGACGACGCCCTGTTTGGCGTGTTCGTTTCCACTGGCAGTGATTCCGACGATGATTACGATGGTTCTTCCAGGAAGCGAAAGAAAGATTTCTCAAAGAAATCCGACCTTACCAAGCCCGTCAATTTCGTCTCAACTGGCACTGTCATGCCCAACCAAGAGATCGATCACAATTCCAAGGAAGAGATAAAGGAAAATCAAGATGCTTTGGCAGACAATCAGCAGACCAGGTATTCAGGTTTAGGCCTTGGATCTTCTTCTGGCGGCTTAGGCTTTCATTCAGGCTCTTCTTCTTCTTTGAAGATAGAAGCAGACGAAAATGCAGAGTTACTTTGTGATGACAGCGACAAAGACTTCCTTCCTACTGCTTTTGGCAGGAAGATCAAGGAAGGCGCACAACAGCGGCGTGAGAGGGAAAGAGAGAAGTCGAAATTAGTCAAGGCATCTCAACCTGTAAGACGAGAACCGGATTCTGGGGACGTAGGTGCATTTGAGAAGCACACAAAAGGGATTGGGATGAAGTTGCTCGAGAAGATGGGATACAAAGGAGGTGGGCTTGGGAAAAATGAGCAAGGGATAGTTGCTCCCATTGAGGCGAAGATGCGGCCTAAATTAATGGGGATGGGTTTCAATGATTTTAAAGAGTCAAATTTGCAGGCGTTGCAGGTATTAGATGAGGAGAAAACTTTGCCTGGGGTGTCTCAGCCTGCAAGTCGCTCCTATGAGAAGCTCTGGTTGAAGCAAGCTCACCCAAAGAAGAACAAGAAGAAGGATTATGTTACCGCCGAGGAGTTGTTGGCCAGGAAGCAAGAACAGGGCCTGGAAGTTGTTCAAAAAGTTTTTGATATGAGAGGGCCACAGGTTCGAGTCTTGACGAACTTGGAGAACTTGAATGCAGAGGAGAAAGCAAGGGAAAACAACATCCCTATGCCCGAGCTGCAGCACAATTTGAGATTGGTTGTAGATTTAGCCGAGTTGGACATACAGAAAATTGATCAGGATTTGAGGAATGAGAGGGAGACGCTGGTCACTTTGCAGAAGGAGAAGGAGAAGCTTCAATACGAGGCAGCTCACCAGAAGAAACAGATGGACAATATGGTGGAAATAGTTAACTTATTGGACCAAATTGGGGAGGAGAATTTGCTTGGAACATTGACTCTGGACACCCTTGCAAAGTCATTTGGGAATTTGCAGAGGCAGTATGCTGATGATTACAAACTCTGTAACTTGTCTTGCATCGCATGCTCATTTGCTCTTCCTCTGTTCATTAGAGTGTTTCAAGGATGGGATCCGCTGCAAAATCCATCACACGGAGTGAATGTGATATCCCTGTGGAAGAATCTGTTACAAGGAGAGGATTCTTTTGATTTTTCTGATGTAGCATCAGCTTATACTCAGTTGTTTATGGAAGTTGTCTTCCCTGCTGTGAGAATATCTGGCACCAATACTTGGCAGGCTAGAGACCCTGAGCCGATGCTCCGGTTCTTGGAGTCTTGGGAAAAGCTGCTGCCTGCTTCAGTTCTTCAAACTATATTGGACAGCATTGTCATGCCTAAATTATCAGCTGCTGTGGACTCCTGGGACCCACGTCGGGAAACCATTCCGATCCACGCATGGATGCATCCATGGTTACCGCTATTGGGACAGAAGCTGGAGACTTTCTATCACACTATACGCAATAGATTGGAAGGTGTTCTTCATGCTTGGCACCCTAGTGATATGTCTGCATACTATATATTGTCACCTTGGAAGACCGTGTTTGATCCAGCTAGTTGGGAACAATTAATGGTCCGATTTATTCTGCCGAAACTATTGGCTGTCATCCACGAATTCCAAGTAAACCCGGCAAACCAGAAGCTTGACCAGTTCTACTGGATCCAGACTTGGGCTACTGCTATTCCCCTTCATCACATGATCCACTTAATGGATGTGTTCTTTGACAAGTGGCAACAAGTTTTGTATCATTGGTTGTGCTCAAACCCAAACTTTGAAGAAGTGACAAAATGGTATTTGGGTTGGAAGGAGCTGCTCCCACCAGAACTTTTGGCAAATGAACATGTCAGGTATCGGCTTAACTTGGGTCTTGACATGATGAACCAGGCTGTTGAAGGTATGGAGGTAGTCCAACCTGGTTTGAGGGAGAACATTAGCTATCTCAGGGTGCTTGAGCAAAGAAAGTTTGAGGCTCAGCAGAAAGCAGCAGCACATGCTCGAGCTTCTGGGAGTGTGGGTAGTGCAACCCAGATGAGCTTGAAAGAAGTTATTGAAGAGTATGCACAGCAGAATGGGTTTCCATTTAAGCCTAAACCTGGCAGAATGCAAGATGGTCATCAGATATATGGGTTTGGTAAAATAAGCATAATAATTGACTCTCTAAATCAAAAGGTATATGCACAAATTGGAGATAGGTGGTCTTTGGTTTCCCTTGAACAACTGCTAGAGATGCAAAGTTCCTGTTGAAGTGATGCTGAATTTCTAAATCAGTTTGGTATTTCTTCGATTGAAAGGTACTCCAGATTTTTAAAAAGTGGAAGGGGGTGTGTTTGGGCTGCATGGACTATTTCCATGATGAATAGTCACTCAGCCAAGTTTGGCTCCAATCTTGCAGCTTCTCTGTGGTGACTTTGATCTCTGCTGCGACTTTTCGGTTATTTTATTATATGATAAGGAACTCTGTTGTGGCTTCTGACAATGTCACTGCTAAATTGTTCTTCCTAGACTCTAGTTTCAACTAATACAAGTTTTGTTTTTTATTTTGATTCGTCAGAGGTTTTTCGTGGTCATAGTGTTTTGTTAACGGTTCGAACTATTTCGATTCTGGGCTTAAGTGGAGTTGTATACACTTCTCATCTTGTTTAATTGGTCCTAGTGAAAGAAATGAAGCGCGGGGTGAAGGAATCTTTGCATGACCTGCCCCAAATATTATTAGGGTTCTGTAAATTCTAACATCTGGAACATGTTGGGCGGTTGAAACTAGTTTTTGTCATTGTTTTGCTAAAGTGGAATAAGCTTTTAGTTGCATTCATTTGCCAATGTGTTTCATCTGCAGAACAACTAAATGTCCAAGTGTTCATGTTGGATCAATATTATTTTTCTTATATATCTATTTGTCCCTCACACAGTATTGATACTTGGCGAAGCGGAATTGGATGTTTTGTTTGCCATTTTGACGTATAAACCAAACTTGTCAGCATATTACTTCTTTGTGAAATAGCCTCTAAAAATGAATTGGTGCATGAAAGAGGGCTGTGAGTTCTTCACTCTATTATTCTGATTTCACAGAAAAGCTGTCATGGGAGGTGATTATGGCTTGGCACACCCTCCGGCTGCTTCTATAAAGAGACTATTGGGGTCCTCGTGGCCAAGAAGGCATCCAGTGATAGCACTAGATTTTGTCCAACACTCGCACACAGACCATATATATCATGGAAATACTTCTTGTGATCCTTCAATGACATGTTTGGCTTCACTGATTGAACTGCTTGCAGGAGGAAAGACTCATTGGCACTTTTAAGTAGAGGATCTCTTACAGAAGTCTATGCTGAAAGGAATGGTATCTTTCAACTGAAACATTAATAAACTATTAGAGAAGATAACAATTCGCCAGTAAAATTTATGTAGCTGGTTCGGGGACGTCTGATCACTAGATTCTATGATGTTAGCTCGAACCAAGAGAGTTGCATAACACAACTTAGCCAAAGTAAGCAGCCAAAAACCTCAATCAGTCCGGAACAGCCTCAGAACCATTTGAAGGATATGTGAAGAGCTGCTCACCCACTCAGAAGGCGTGTAACTGTCTTTTTACTTGAGAGGAGCAGGAATCTAGGTTAGTTATTGATTGAATGAAGCACTTTGCCTTCTTATGTTTTTTTACTATCCTCACTATAAAGGTGTACCAGAATGAGATGTTTACTGCAAAAGAAGGGAGTTAATGGAAACCTTAACTTTGTCATCAAAGATAATTGATTACAGCTCTTGTTTTTTTCTTCATCCATCTTTTGCAAAAGATGTATCACATTTTTCATGTGATCTGGTCCTCATAGTTAATATTTAATTGTTAATAATTGCATTGTGTCTTACTTGCCTTTAGTGTATGGGTTACAAGCTATTTCATTATAGATGTAGATCATTTGTTTATATTTTACCGTTTTCATATTAATAGTATTCTTCTATTAGATGGAGAAATAATCTGTTTAAGACCCTGTTCAGTGGTGCTTGCCTTCTAGTTGAGTATTTTCCATGGAGAGCCTTAGCGGAGAGGTTGATTTGAAATATTTCAATTGCTTATTGGCTTAAAAGTGCTTTTTGTTGATATAATACTCAAAATCATTTGAAAAGACTGAAAACACCATGCAGCATTTTGACTTTAAAGCTATTCTAAGCTATATGCATGGCGTTAAACCGGGATAAGGAAATAGAATTGGATTGACGAAATAATTGGGAATCAATTTTTTTCTCGGGTTATTTTTCTGTTCATCCAAGAAAGGGTATTTGCTCTGGGCAGAAGGCTTGGTGTCTAACCACATGTTATCTCATCCTAAAAGGCATTTGTCTGTAGTTTGTTTATTGGGAAATTTCACTTATTAATAATCGTCCGTGCTTTCGATGCCTGGGTATTGCACTTGCTCTAATC
>JABCMJ010018929.1:0-19073 GCA_014822125.1 Arbutus unedo | reverse complement strand
GTTGGGGTTTGATGGGGAAGAAGACCCTAGAGAGAGAGAGAGAGAGAGAGAAAATTCCTTTTAAAAAAGTTGGATTTCTTTACCAAAAAATCTGAATTTTCACCTTTAAAACGCGCGTCCAGAACCTAACCGGAAGATCTGACCGAATGGTCCAGAATCTGACCGGTCAGATTTACTCACTGACTTAAAATTTTCAAAATTTCAGGCTTCTAAATCTGACTGAAACATCTGATTGGTTGGTCACAGATCTGACCGGTCAGATCTGTCTTCTGTCCAAAATTTTCAAATCTGACTGGATGGTTTCCAGACCTGACCTGATGGTTCTAAGGCCTGACCCGATGATTTTTCACCCCTTTTTCACTTCCCACTTCACCTCAAACATATCTTATCACTCAATCTACGTCATATACTTTAATACAAATCAATTAATGACCTTTAGATCACATAAATTAATGAAAATATTGGACGGAACCAATGTAAGGACCAATACTTTGATGCAGCCGATCGTCTTTTTCACAGGATTTCTCTGGATACTTCCTTCTTGGATAAGCATCACAATCCATCACTTAGAATCCGTAGTTGCATTTAATGCGGTTGACACCAATTGCAGGTTTTCAAGATAGTTGTTCATAACATTTTGCCTCTTCGCTTCCATTCAGGCATCAACACCTTCAATCTCATCCTTCAGCCTACCTCCATTTGATTCCAAGCCCTTTACTCTCTCCTCAAGGTCAAGTTTTTCTTGTTCAAGTCTAGCCTTGTCAACTTGAGCCCAAGCTTTCTCCACTTCAAAGTCAGCCTTCTCCTTTGCAACTTGGCCCTCTCGGCTTTAAAATTTGCCTTCGCAACCTTGGCTTTGGCTTTCATTGCCACAGAGATAGCCTTCTTGACCTGCAATGAAACCCTGGTGGAAATTAGCTTAGTGCCCAAGGATTGCTCCCTCTCCCAAGCAAAGGGGAGAGACTTCAGGTCTTCTCCTTTCTGCCTAACAGAATCCGCAAGGCGGGTGCAAATCACAATGCCCTAACAGACATCTACAAGAAGAACAATTAGATTAAAGAAATAGCAAAAGTATAGAAATTACAGGAAGAATTAAGAAGACATAACTGTAATAACAAAATCGACGAAAGAGTTCATCAGAATCAAGCTTGTTCATCTCTTCCAAATCTCTCAAAGTGTGAAAGTTGCTCAAAATGGTAGAGGCAATGCATGGGCTATCACAAAAGAGGTTAGTCTCCGTGACCCCGAGGAACCACATAGAAAAGGACCGCCAACCTTCAAGAAGTGCTCACCTAGAAGGGGGGGCTCGTGCTTGAAGATTTGACCTAATTTAGGCCCATGAAACAAAAGCTGAGGCATCTATCTAAGCCCATTTTAACAAAGCTAGTTGTCCCAGGGTAACAAGTTTGTCCCAGGGTAACAAGTTTGTCCATGGTGATCTTATGCCCATGCAGAAGCTTCACAACAAAACATTTCTCGACAAGGGGTGGTTGGGGATTGTCGGGAGGAGAAGAGGTAGCATCTAGAATGGTGTTAGGGGTAGAGGCCACCCCCTCGAGCCCCCTCAATGCTAGGAACGCGCTCGGCTTCGTCGCCGATGGCTGGGTACTCCTATACCCCTGAAACTTCAACCGAGACATGATCTATTCCCTTTGCCGAGGAAGGGAACTTTTGGACTAAATTTTGGGTTTGCATTGCGAGTTGGGAGAAAGTATCTCTAGCACTTTCAGGTGACCCATTGCCCCACCAGACTTGCGCCATACCCATTTTAGTGCCCAAAAGAGAATTAAGAGCTCTAACCCTCGACATCACCCTGTAAAAATTACTAGTGCTAAATAAGGGGCAATCCACCAGTAGCGCAAGTCCTCTTCAATCAAGGGGTGGAGGGGTAAGATAACACAATCCACCAGTAGCGCACTAATAACACAAGAGGCACATCCCATTTAATGTGAGCAAAATTAGAGGCTCGCGCATGACGTAAGGAACAAGAGACAAGCCTACCCTCTACCTCAGCGAAGTTAACTCACTATCACATGCCGAAGCAAAGACATAGCCAAGGGACATCAAGCTAAAGGGCAATTGTGGGGGCCAAGTAAATTTGGGTCAAAAAAGTCATAGCACAACCTCAGGCCTTGAGCTCATCTCGAGTAGTAGTCGGATCAGAGCCAGTTGGACACAACCAACCCACAATCTAGACGGGTCTTTACCGCTTAGGTCGGTCCATATGAGTCAAGCCAATCATGGCGATACGATA
Organism: Arbutus unedo; assembly: GCA_014822125.1. Taxonomy (NCBI): domain Eukaryota; kingdom Viridiplantae; phylum Streptophyta; class Magnoliopsida; order Ericales; family Ericaceae; genus Arbutus; species Arbutus unedo. Next base: position 16,819 of record JABCMJ010018929.1, on the reverse strand, counting down.
AGTCTCGTAATTTCAAATTAGCACACAATCAGGGATGACTTGTGCAAGGTATGCACTTGAGTATGTACATAAGAACACTTAACCGATCCCTATAAATAAGGGTGAACACCATTAGAAAAGGGATTGATCACTTGAATGCTAATGCCGAGTTGATCAATTAGAATGTTTCTAGCCATTTTCACATTGCAATCACTGTAATCCTTAATTTGTGTATCCATTTTCTTGCATACCTTTCTGCTCAGAAAGACTTTAGTTATACAAGAAGTCTTTCATTCTAGTACTTACTTAACCATCAGAGGGAATTTTGGCTATCAGCCATAGGGTTTGACAGATTGTTCCTTTGTACAGTTAGGGCTTAGAGATCTAGAAGAAAGTGGAATAGGTTCCAATCAATTCGACTTCTAGCTTCTACAGGATTCCTGAGGGAGTCCCATAACATATCACCCCACAATAGTTATTTGTGCATATCTATCTACGTTTAGATATTGAACGAGGTAAAATCTAATTAAACGTAATTAAGGTTTTTAGCAAACAAATAAGTGGGAGTTTAGCTCCGTGAAAGGGTACTCATGTGCACGGAAATGCTGCCGAGCTGAGGGTAATATTTTTCAACCTAAGAAAGGTAGTTAAATAGAAAAAAGGCTTGATGAAGGATAATTAAACCTGAATAGTTCGAAACCTAATCTAAACGCACAAGGATACAGAGTCCTATGCCAATTCAACTTATAATGAGAAGTTAGCAGTTAAATGAAACTCTAACCATAGAAGATAAAGGTTGTCTTGTTAGTAACCGATCATGAGTAAGTCCAATTCATCTCTAATAAGAAATTAGAGGATAGGGAAGGACTTGCATTGTTGAGCGAGTAACTCTATTAACAGGCAGACACCGTTGGGTAAAGGTACACTGTAATTTGTTTTTGTAAACATTAATTGAGAGCTATTCTTTGATTGAGTATTGGCTTAATAATCGGAGTGTATTCCCGCTAACTAGAGATGGAGGGTTCTTTGATGGTTCATTCTTTTCCAGAGTTAGGTTTTAGGCGAGTTTAAGTGATATAGTTTTCAGCCAACTTTTCTGATAGTAAATTTTTACCCACTCACAATTGGCACCACTGTACTCAGGGGTGTAGTTGAACAGGCTCACGATCCTAATTCTTTGTATTTATAAGCTAATCGAACAGGCTTAGTTTAACGAGCATAATTGAACATACTATCCTTCCACCATCACACAACGGTCATTACTTTAGAAAATCTAGGAACTAAATGATGGGATTGTGTCGTTTCTAAAAACTTTGCTCCTTAATTTTTTGGTGTTGTTTTTGCTTTCTAATTTTTTAATTGTGGGACTGTTTTCTTTCAGAAGTAGACGATGTGAAAACGCTCAACTTTTTACATACACAAATCACTTCTCGAAAGTGTTTTGTGTAATTATTTTTGCAAATGCAACCAAATAGTGTAATTGACCATGATTAATTGACTTTCGATTTTACATGTGAATGAGATAAATGGCTACCACATCGTTGTTTACTGATTTAATTCTTCATTTCATGTAGATTTTTTTATTGTGAAGAACAAATCTTTCTTCTAATTGCACTAATATCAACTTTTAATGAACCAAATATTGTTAGGGAATTTGGTTGGGGAATCTGGTTGGATCAGCTCTTGAAGCCTGCATAATCTTGTGGATTATATACAGAACAAATTGGAATAAAGAGGTACTCAACTACTCCCTTAAACTTCCTCCCAAGTTATAAGTTGTGCACAATATTTATTGGATAAATAATAAATTATTGAATTAAGTTAATTTGGTGCAAAATGCAGGCTTCTATTGCTGGAGAAAGATTAAAACAATGGGGAGGGGAAACAGATGACAACTTAATTTAGAAGTGGTGGGAACAACAGCCCAAGTAAACAAAACGGCTAAAGAGTGGTAAAAAAGTTCACCAATAATGTTGGCAAACAATTAAGTTGGCAGAGGGTTCCATTAACAAATAGTTCACCAATAATGTTTTCCCAAATTAAATTCAACAAAGGAAATTAAATATGTTGATTTGCATATTTATTTCCTAAAAGCTTCTCATTTAAGAATTTTTTTTTTCCAATGCCGCGTGTTTTGTATGTTTTATGATATTTTAGTTTCACACTTTGACCTAATTTAAATCTATTAAGTATGTTAGTCTCCTCTTTTTTTTAAAAAAAATTCTTAATTAGTACAAAGTTATAACCTAGATTGATTCCGATAAATAATAAAATTTACCTATCTACACTATATAGTATTAGCGGTTTGTCCATACCTAAAGACACTTGACCAAAAATTAAAATTCTTGCGAGTAGGCACTCGGCAAAAAATAAGTACATCAATGCTCTCCCATTGAACAATAATTAGAGGATGAGACAAAAAGCATTACATGTCGATTATGTGAAAGGCGAAGTCACAAAGAAAAAACCCTCACTCCTTGAGACAATCGAAGACATAAGATTGAACAAAATAATGAACCACATCTTACAAACTTGTCATCCAACTTATGAAATAGATATTCAAGTTCTAAATTTTCATACACTACAACACGTATGCTAATTTGAGAGGGTGAAGTTCTAGTTAGACACTAAGTTGTAGTTAGAGCCAAAACCATGGTAGTATCCTCTCAATTTAAAAATCACATTCGAGAAATGCATGCGGTGCAACTTATCTTGCCAAGGTTTTCAAAGTTACAACTTCTAATGACTGTATGCAAACTTGGGCCCGTTACGCTCGCGGTCCGATCCCTCTCAGTCCTATGTTTTTACACAGAGAGTTTATTGTCTTCTATCTCAACAACCTTGATAAACGATTGGAATCAAGTACTTAAATTATTGTGGACTCAATGTACATCACATGATTGTTAATTTGTTTGGAAGAGAATTCTTGGGCTTTTTGACGAGGCCCAAAACAAGCCGAGCAGGAAGCAATTCTCATTTTTTTAACAGTTTAGGTCCCAAAAAGAAAGAAAGACATTGTGCTTTTCGCCCTCGAATCATTGCAAATATGGGATTTTGGTCTCCAGATGGAGAACATCGGGCAGATTTCTTAAGACATGATAGATTGTTTATTAAGGGCCCTACGAGGCTGCCCTCGAATCTTTGCAAATATAGGGTTCCGGTCTCCAAATGGAGAACATTTGGCGACGAGATAGATTGTTTATTAAGGGCCCTACGAGGCCGCCCTTGAATCTTTGCACATATGGGGTTCCGGTCTCTAGATGGAGAACATCTAGCAGATTTCTTAAGACGAGATAGATTATGTATTAAGGGTCCTACGAGGCTGCCCTCGAATCTTTGCAAATATGGAGTTCCGGTCTCTAGATAGAGAATATCTAACGGGTTTCTTACAAAAAGTTCTGCTTGAAACAAGAACATTATCAGTTATCCAACAAACATTATTATGCAAAAGGGTTATTGTATTTCAAAGATTTCAAATTTTTCGAATATCCTTCTTGGATGAAGGGCTACATTGCAATTATTTTTTGACATTCCCCTTTGATTGAGGCCGAGACAAAGAAGGGACGGTGGTCCCAAACAATAGTACAAAGATTTTTAAGCACGATAGCAAAATGCCAAGACTACACTTTCTTACAGGGGGCAATAGTCTCCCAGCCGAGATAGAGCAAGCACGAGTGAGAGATTCCAAGACAGAACATAATGGGATGAGAAGTTCTTAGATCAAACAACACATGACGAGAAGTTCTGAGACCAAGAATAAGGGCGAGAAGCCCCGAATTCATGGGACAAGAAATCCCAGAAAAAGGGAGAGAACCCTGAGCAAGGGCAAGAAGACCTGAATTCATGGGACGAGAAATTTCAAGAAAAGTGGGAGAACCCCAAGCAAGGGCGAGAAGTTCCAAATCCATGGGATGAGAAATCCCAAGAAAGAGGGAGAACCCTGAGGAAGCGCAAGAAACTCCGAATCCATGGGATGAGAAATGCAGAAGAAAGAGGGAAAACTATGAATAAGGGCAAGAATCCCCGACTACAAACTTGAGAAAATTTTCCTAAATGAATGTAATTGTTCGGCTGAATGCCCAGTTATCATCGAATGATCTAGGCTAGGGCCTAATAGCTAAACTTGAGAAAAAATTCCAAAGAATTGAACTTGAGAAGAGTTTTTTGAGCTAAAAAAACTTGAGAAAAGTTCTTTATCAGAGTCAAACTTGAAAAAAGTTTAATAAACAATTAAACTTGAGAAAAGTTCTTAAGTGAATCCAACTTGACAAACGTTACTAAAATAGAGAACAGTTTGTTGCATAGTAGAACTTGAGAAAACTGTTAAGAAATGAAAAAATTGCCTAGAGTACCTATTCACTTGGTAAAAGTATACTTGCTCATAAGCAAGGCAAAGAAAAGAAGTATATTATTCAGTTTCGGGCACTCATGCATTGGTGGGATTCGACAGCTCAGCTTGTTCATCTCCAACCTTGGCACTTCCATCAAAATCTATTCCAGCATCTCGTAGGCTATGATTTCAGTATCGAGAAGAAAATGAGTCTAGAACTCCGTTCAAGAGTGCGTAATGTTCAAGAATTGCAATTGTATGAATGCAAATAGACAGACAGAGAATATTCATCTAAGCAATGATATCCGACCAATGGGTGCGAATAAGAAACAGAAAGAGATAAGCTTTGCCTATTCCATTAGCTCGGCAAGATGCAAACAAAACTGGGGAAAGGAGCATTCCTAGTCAAAAAATAAACCACAGGACGAGAAGTCTCGAAACAGCAAAAAATATTTATTTGAGAAGGAAATATCTATAAAAACACAATTATATAGCTTCGCTTGTCCCTTCAGCTCGATAGGAAGCAGACAAAGCTAGGGGAAATTGAAGGAGGTCAAACTTGAATAACGATTGTTAATTTTTCCTCAAATAATTTAACCAGTTCGGCAAGAAAGGTCTCACACACGTAGGCATGTGTGCCAATCACGTGAGGGTATAGCTGACCTAAGAAAGGCGGTCTAAAGTGTTGCTGACTTAAGAAAGGTGATCCGAGATACCACTGACCCAAGAAAGGTGGTGGATAGTCTAAAATCTGAGATAAGACAAAACTTCGAGTAATTCGGGATAGAGTTCTAATTAAATATGGATAACAAGTCCAAGGCCAATTCAACTTGTACAAGGAGTGCCAGGTTGAATGAAACTTTAACGATAGAAGATAATTAACTTCTTGAATCAGAACCAAGTGAGAGTTATCTTATTAGTGGCCAATCAAAATGTAATCTTACTCCAATTCTGATGAGGAATCAGTGTCCAAAGAGAATTAGGAAGGTTAAGTTACAAAGTCTATAAATAGGGATCGAGATTCATGAACAAAGGTATGCTCTAACGCACTAATACACTAGCTAATAGAGAATATTAGCTTGATTTACATTCATTCTTGTAAGGTTTGTCTGAGTTAATCATCGGAGTGCTTTCCCGCCACAGTGGTAAAGGGTCCTTTGAACGTTTATTGTTTTGCATATCACAGGTCTACATACATTGAGAGCATTATTTCTGCTGGATAGTGAGGTCTTACCTTTCCCCTCTGATTGTGAAAATCAACTTACTTACAATTGGCACCGTTAGTGGGAAAGCTAATAGCTCATCGCAGGAATACCAAAAGATCAGATTGGGGGGCAGACGAACGAGAAGTTTGGGTCTAAATCTTCAAAGAAGAAAACTTTCTAGGGTGAGAAACCCATAATGGCGCGCAGTGAAGCTATTATCCGAACAAGTACAATTTTCTTTTTGGTAAGTCTATTGTTTTACTATACAAAAATTATAGTCATAAAGAAGAAAGCATCCTGTCAGATATTATGCTGGGTGAATGATGATAATAAAGATTATCAACATCACATGCACTTATAATGGGTTAACATCATATTATGTTGGGTGAATGATGACAATTCATTAAACATGGTCAAAATCGGCAGCAACTATTAGTAACAATGGCTGCGTTGTGGTCCCTGGCCCCACGCTCGACCTCTACTAGGTCAGCTTCTTCTGCTATACCAGGGACTAGACTCATGGCTCTAGCATTTACATGCTCCAATAGCTCAAAGAATCTGAAATCACTTTTGCTTTTCAATCTAATCTCATGTAGCAAGTTTATACATGGATTATTTTGACTTCTCCGTGGAAAATTTCCTTTCAAGAGTTTTGGAAGGTATAGGAGCAATTCAAGTCCTCATTCTCAGTTGGACAAGATTGGCAAATGCAAACATTATAGTGAAGCAATTTCTCTTGGCTTACTCTCTTGGTTCCCTATGAATCATGTATTAATATATTCATCTTCCACGTTGAATGATATAATCCTACGAACTGATTTGCTCACAAAGATGCACAATTTAAAACTATTGCAGGTCAGTAATGTATAGAAGAACTCCATAATAAAGAAGACGATAGTCATGGACAATTGACCAAAAATTAGGAGGCACTGGTCTTTTAATATTTGAATTCTTTTCATTTATTCGATTCCAATTTTCAGATGGAGAACATCTAACAGATTTCTTGAGCAAAAGACAGAATATATATTAGGGGCTGAGCAAGGTTGCCCTTGTATTCTTGGCACATATTGGATTTCGGTCTCTAGATGGAGAACATCTACCAAATTTCTTGAGCACGAAACACATTATATATCATGGACCCAATGAGGCTATCCTTGAATCTTTGTATATATGGGATTCCGGTCTCTAGATGAAGAACATCCGGCAGATTTCTTGAGCACAAGATAGATTGTTTATTGAGGGCCCTACAAGGCTACCCTTGAATCTTTGAAATATGGGGTTCTGGTCTCCAAATAGAAAATATCTGGTAAATTTCTTACAAGAAATTTTGTTTGAAAAAAGAACAATATTGATCATCTAGCAATCACTATTATGCAAAATGGCTATTGTATTTCAGAGATTTCAAATCTTTCGGATATCCTTCTTGGATAATGGGCTACATTACAACTATTTTTTGACATTCCTCTTTTGATTGTGGCCGAGACAAAGAAGGGACGGTGGTCCCATACAATACTACAAAGAGTTTTAAGCAAGATAGTAAAAAGTCAAGATTTCACTTTCTTACTAGGGGGCAAGAGTCTCCTAGTCGAGATAGAGCAGCACAGAATGAGAAATCCCAAAATATAACATAATGGGATGAGAAATCTTGAGATCAAACAATGCGGGATGAGAAATTCCTAGATCAAACAGCATAGGATGAGAAGTCTCGAGACCAAGCACATGGGTGAGACGCCCCAAATACATGGAGCCTCCCCGAACAGGAAACAAAGTACTGGAAAAGAACCTCCAGCAGGGATGAGAAATCCCAAACAAAAAAGAAACAAACTTGAGAAAAGTTTCAGAACCGTAAACTTGAGATAAGTTTCAAAATTGCAAACTAGAGAAAAGTTTCATAAATTGCAAATTTGAGAAAAATTTTAGATTTACATACTTGAGAAAAGTATCTTTACAAACTTGACAAAAGTTTCACAAAGCTGCAAACTTGACAAAAGTTTTAGATTGGCATACTTGAGAAAAGTGTCTATATAAACTTGAGAAAAGTTTCATAAATTGCAAACTTGAGAAAAGTCTCAGAACTACGTATTTGGGAAAAGTATCTATATACAAAAGACTTGATGAAAGTCCTTTGACAAAAACTTGAGAAAAGTCTACGATCTCGAGAACAGTTTCCCAAAGTACATACTTGAAAAAAGTTTCCTAAACAAATATAACTGTTCGGCTGAACGCCCAGTTATCATCACACGATCTAGGCCAAGGCCTAGTAGAAAAACTGGACAAGAGTTTTCAAAGTATAAACTTGAGACAAGTTTCTATAGAATCTAAACTTGAGAAAAAAATTTCAAAAATTTTTTTTCTAAAATACCTAGTCACTTGACAAAAGTACACTTGCTCAGAAGCAAGGCAAAGAAAAGAAAGAATAGTGTTCAGTTTTGAACACTCATGCATTGGTGAGACTCGGCAACTCGGCTTGTTCACCCCCGACCTTAGCATTCTCATTGGGATCTATCTGAATATCATAGTAGGCTGTGATTTCAGTATCCAAAAGAAAATATTTATCCGAGAAAGAAATAGCTACAAAAACATAACTTTATAGTTTCGCTTGTCCCTTTAGCTCGATCGAAAGCAGACGAAGCTAGGGGTTAGTTGAAACAGGTAAAACTTGAATAAAGATTATTAAGTTTTCCTCAAATAATTTACCCAGTTTGGCAAGAAAGGTCTCACACACATGGGCATGTGTGCCGATCACGTGAGGGTATAGCCAATCTGCGAAAGGCAGTTTAAAGTGTTGCCAACCTGAGAAAGGCGGTCTGAGATACCACTGACCCGACAAAGACGGTGGGCAGTCTTGAATCTGAGATAAGACAAAACTCCGAGTAATTCGGGATAGAGTTCTAATTAGATATGGGTGAAAAGTCCAAGGCAATTCAACTTTTACGAGGAGTACTAAGTTGAATGAACCTCTAATGATAGAAGATAACTTCTTGAATCAAAACCAAGTGAGAGTTATCTCATTAGTGGGCAGTTAGAAGGTAATCCTACTCCAATTCTAATGAGTAATCAGTGTCCTAAGAGAATTATAAAGGTTAAGTCACAAAATCTATAAATAATGATCCAGATTCATAAACAAAGATACGCTCTAACACACGCACTGATTTACTAGCTTACAGAGAATATTAGCTTGATCTCTATTCATTCTTATGAAGTTTTATGTGACTTAATCATCGGAGTGCCCCTGCTGACTAGAGACCGGGGGTCCTCTAATGGTTTATTATCTTGCAGATCACAAGTCCACCCATATTGAGAGCATTATTTCTGCTAGATAGTGAGGTACTAGCTTTCCTCCCTGATTGAGCAAATCAACCCACTTACACAAAGTATACACAATATGATCCCAACCAATATAGTGAATGAAAATATGATAAATCTAATAATATCAGTTCGCACACACAACTTTTGTCTAATGGCTACAATTTCAAACTATGCAATATAAATGCATACCACCAACAAACAATTCTACATAAATTGGCCAAGATCACTCCACCATTATAGTAGAACCAAGGGGTATGGATATTTAACCATCACGAAAGTGATCAAACAAATGGCAATCAGTTGTAAACTGGAAGGGAGTATGAAGATGCATATCTGTACTGCTGCTTGTATCGATATCCCCAACACGAATTTCTTGAGCCAACAAATAAAAGAAGGCCCTTCCTTATGCGAATGAAAGAAAGATGGCATGGAAGGGATTTTAAATAGAGGGCATCGTAGGTCAAATTACACAACACATTTAAACCATTCAAAGCACTTCCTTTAGCCAATCAATGAAAGAAAACACACCCCGAAGCGGTATGCACCCAAGGAAGGACAGCAAACATAATGTTCGACCAATAACATTCAGGTAGCCAATCCATAACGTCTGATGGAAGGCAGATTTTTGTGTGAAATACGTAGGAGACACGCGGGGAGACTCTCACAAGTTGTGTCCATGAGAATTTTATATTTGTTGAAGGAAACAAGGTGGTGACACAACAGGACACTCATGGGGATATGATGTGTCCCTCATGTGTCCCCATTAAAAAGATGTTAAAAATTAACGGACACGCCACATGGTGTGCATCATACGTGTCCTTCGTGTGTCCCCATGTCCCTTTTAATCTGAGACAGATATGATGACCTCCTGTGAATGTTCATGCTTTACATTATGCCACGTACCTACTAGAAGGGGGTATGAAGAAGCATATGTATATCGTTGGTTGTGCCAAATTCCAGAACATATTTCAACCATTCAAAGCACTTCTTTGTGCCAACAAATCAAAGAAAGCACACATATCATTACGCACCTAAGAAAAGATAAGAAATATACCCTTAGAACCAATATCATTGAAGTAGTCAATTCATAATGGCCGAGGGCAGGCAAATTATTGTGTCAAATACACAACGAGATGCCCACAGTTGTCCATATGATTCTTATATTTGTTAGAGGGAACATGGTGAGGACATAGCGGGACACTCATAGAGATACAACATGTCCCTTGCGCTCTCCCTTACTAGATGCATGTTACAATTTGACATACATGCTACATGGTTTTTACCATGCATGTCCTCTTTGTTTACCCGTATTCACAAGTGTCTCACGCAGTAATGACCTCCTAGGAGTGTTCGTGCTTCATAGCATGCCAAATAGTTGATTTCTAAACTAAATCAATAGGTGAATCAATGACTATAGAAACTCATAGTAGGTTCATGTCGAATATGGGGGACACGGTGTGTCCATTTGAATTTTATAGGTTTTGAAAGGAACACACTAGCGACACAATGGGACACTCACGAAAATACATTGTGTCCCTCATGTTCCCAATTAAAAAATGTTAAACACTTAATGGATAGGACACGTGATGTGTACCATACATGTCCTCTACCCATCCCTATGTCCCTACCTGTCTGCTACGCACGACAACTTAGTAGGTCACTCCTCTTCCTCAGAATTTATACTTCGTAGTGTGTCACGTCGATGATTTGTAAACCAAAATCAAAAGGCAAATCAATGAGCATAGGAATTCCTAGTAGGTCGTTCTGCTTGTGTAGGATACCTGTGGACACACCCACGTGGCGTGTCAATTAGATGTTTATTCTTTGAATGGAATAGGACAACGACACAATGAGCACTCAAGGGAATATGTTGTGTCCTCACGTGTCTCCTCCTAAAAACATGTGAAAATATAATGGACATGCCACGTGGTGTGTATCATAGTTGTCCTCTATCTGTCATCGTGTCATCATGTGTTCATCACAGACACGATGACCCTCTCAAAATGCTTGTACTTGTCGTCACGTATTCATCACAGACCGAATGACCCTCTTACAATGCTTGTACTTCATAGCATGCCACATAGCTAATTACTAAACAAGTTTAATATGCGAATCAATGAGCATAGAAACTCATAGTAGGCCATTGTATGCGTATCAAATCCACAGGTGCACGCAGGGACATACATGTGCCAAAAGGCACAACGCAAACATAAATTGGCATGCCATACTACTGTAGATCTGGCCCCCGATGAACTTTCTTTTGATAATTTCTGCATGAAGTCCATCCCAACTTAGTACTTGAATTAAACAAAAAACAAGTATACCATCCATTGATGAATTGAAATTTATAGTTTTAAAATCGAACAACTCAGTATCATCATGAAGTTCTTAAGAAGATGGTACCACAAAAATAGAAAACTACCAATCTTAATAGAAAGACATATAAGAAAATGGATAAGAGGAAACGCATTATGAGACTATAATTCCATAACTTAAACAATGTAAGCATTCAAAGATAATGAAGTAAATGCTACATTATGTTACACATTAATATTAGAGAGCATATACTTAAATGCTAAAGTCATGGTTTTCCTTCTTGGTTTATGTTCGAACTTTCTATTGCAGTTTTGTTTGTTATTTTTTTCAATTTCAATTGGTTATTTCTCCTTTTAAATTTTCTAAATCATGTTTTATTTGTTGACACTACAAGAAAAAAAGACTTTTCGCACCAATTATTTTGCGGCAACTTTTACACTTTTTGCAACAACTAAATTTTCTGTTGCAAAAACACTATTGTTTGCGATAGTGCTTGTTGAAAAAAGTAGTATTCTTTGGCCCACAAATTGGCTTTGACTCATAACTTAATTGCATCCACTTTTCCTCTTCAAAAAGTGAAAAACTCCTCAATAGGTGGTTGTACTTGTTTTTCCATTTCTTGCTTTATTTCCATCTCTTACTTCCCTTTTCCTTTCATGTCTATCTCTACTTTTTGGATCAAGCTCTCTAGAATCTGCTCTCTTGTACCTTTCTAATTCTCCCAACTATTTAGGCGAGCATCCCAAACATGCTCATCAATCATACATTCGTTAGTATATTCTCATAATTCAAAAAGTTCTCACTCAAGTCCTTCTTCTTCTTCACCACGGAGCACAAGCACTTGACCATTATCAAGGACTCCCCTATTGGTTTTGATTGGCTTTCTAACACAATGAATTTTGACGGATCAGTGGTTTTTTTCACTATCTTTACTTCTTGCTCGTCTCCTATTCGGGCCTTCTTTGGTTTTGAAAGTGCCTCCTCATCCTCCATCACTCCATAACAGTGGTCCAACCATTCATCTTTGATTAACATTTGTTTCTCTAAGGTATATGCTTGCAAAGCAATTGGCAACTTAGATGTTGCAGGCATTTGCCCCTATTTGATGGTGAACTTCACCCATGCTTCTTTCATCCCTTGGCAACCTCACACTTGTATTTGGATGATTACAATTCTTCCTCCTTTGCCTCTCCTACTAACAATGTCATTGCTTCCAAAACAAAGTAGTGGTCCCACATTTCTAGGGTATTGTCCACGTGTCAAGCATAATGGTATAGGGTATTGTCCATGTTGGTATTTGGTGCAGTGATGACCTTGTTGTTGATCAAGCCCTGAACCTCATGGAAGAGTCTCAGGTGATGACCGGTCACATAACATGGTACTTGGTGGAAGGTACAAAACAAAGAGGGATTAATTCTCTATGGGATTGGGTTTGGTAAAGGAGTCAGGACGAGATAAATACTTCTATATTTGAATTAGGGTTGGTGATTTGAATTTGAAAATGGTTCTCCATTTGGAGATATGAGTAGAGATGGGGATTGATTACATTTTTGGGGATGAAGACAGGATGAGTCATACTCACCCGAAATCCATTTCATTTTCGTCCCTAGCCTGAACATTGTTATTGTTTTATTTGACTTTTCATGCTAATTAATATGGTTGTTACATGTGTGAATCTTTCCAGGTAACCATCATGTGACTTAAAGTAGACCATTCTGATTCTTCTTGATGTCTCCAGTTGTTCATTTTGTTGGTCTACATGTGTTCATTATCTATGCAAAATATGGATTGCTCGGACGTAATGAAACATTTTGTCACAAGAGAATTGCATTGTCACTTTTTTACGTCCATTTCTTTTTTGACCTATGTGATTCGATCAAATTCTCACTATGACATATTCAGGTTTTCCCAGCGTTTTTAAAACGCCAGCCAAAGTTACATAAACGTCGGGAAAACCTTTCCGGGTGTTTTTGAAAACGCTGGCGATGCCGCTGTCAGAAATACTAAATGGCGTTTCAAAAACCCCAGAAATGCTTACCGGCATTTTTCCCGGCGTTTCAAAAACCCCGGGAATACTACTAGTTTGGATTTTTTTCAAACACTAGTAATATAATAATAAATGCCGGCAATATTATTTTTCTCAGAAATTTAGCTAGTGCTATTTTTTCAATTTCTTGACCGTTTAACCATCAATTTATTTCCAAATACAAGATATATGATATAAAAACATCTCAAATTCATTCATCACAATTTCTCTATTTGCCAAATACGTTTGGAGATATCTAATATCGCCTGAGAGTCAAACATAAATCATTTCTCCAATACATCTACTCAAAACATTTCTCAGAATCCATAACACATCAAGTAGGATTTCTTCCAAAATCAAGCAAAAGAAAAATATAAATAAACATAGAACATTGCGTCAAGGAGCAACTAGTTGGTACAACAATCTTCAACTTGGATGAACTTGAAATAACACAACCAAATTTAAAGTACGCCACATGTATTAAGAAGCTCAAAAGGTCTAAGATTTTATTCATATATATATTAGTCAACAATTACCTTGCATTATTGAAATTCACTCAATGAATATAACAACAGGAACATACTAACACATGTATTAATACAGTCCATATTTATATAATGAGAAACGAGAAAAGAATTGAGTATAGTATTCTTGACCATTCACAAACAAATTACTTACGGCATTTGGACTTAAGGCATTTGGGTTTCAAACATTCAAAACCTAAAGAAGCATGTATAGTTTTTGCATAAGACCTTAGGAATATAATACGCACATCATTAGTGTAAGGTACATCAGATATGAAAACAAACTACAAAATAAACAAAACTGAACCATCCTATAGCAAAAGGCTTGCAAAGGAAATTACCAACCCAATTCCGATACCAAATACAAAATGTCCAATCACCATAGTAAAGCCAGCATGTACCCATATCTCAGACCATAATATAGGCAAATAAAGCTCGTACTCATAAGAATTCAAGTGTAACAAGCAACAAAGAGTTGTAAACTTACTACGAGACCAATTTCCACAGAAGACAAGTTGTACCACGTAATCCCACTAAACGTAGCTGACTGCAGACAAGAGAAAACTTTAGTTGATTGAAGTTTTTACGAATGATAACATTAACACATATTGTGCACCCTCTTTTGAACACTTCAAACTTATAAAGAAGTTGGTCAGTTAACATAGTATAAAAGGAACCAAACCATTGGGCTCAAATCTCACCACCTAATTGATTACCGCATCCATGTATTTGCCTCATGGGAGATCTGGTTGCAAAATTGGATGTAAGAGTGTACTGAAAGTATCAACCAGGAATTCTATAATTATGCTTTTGGTAACTTATTAACATTGATTTGAAAGACAATCCCCAATTTTAACATAAAAGTTTCTAACTTCCCAATCACAATACATACTCATTGAATTGAAACCATTTATATGGTTCATTACGTAAAACAAAAAAAGTAGGTGTCCAACATTTTCCTATATTGGAAAAGCTAAATGGGTTCATTTATCTTTTTAACTTGAGTTTCTAAGCACTAAAACAGTATATATGAAAACCAATCAAGACATAAATTTCAAGGCTTGACATGAATACTTTACTAGGCTCGTCATTTCCAATGTCTAATTTGTCAGAGACATTACATCGAACAACTTGAGCCCCATTACTAGGATCATTAGAACCATTGTCATCACTAGGTAAAAGAGGCCCAACTAAATTGTCTTAAGAACTAGTTTACAAGTGTCCCGTCATTTGTCCCAGTGAGGAGTCTTGTGTAAGGATCAAATCTAATGGTTAAATTTTTTTTCACTACTTGAATACGATCCACATATATTCTAGCAAAGTTCATAATTTGCAACAGTTAGAAATCCAAATTACATCAGAAACAACCTGGGCAACCTATGTCATGGACAAGAAATATAGTTAGAAAGCTAACAGAGAAAAACAGGATCAGAACGCTGAAAAAATCTAGCATGGTACGCGCGCGCGCGCGCGTGTATGTGTGTGTGTGTGTGTGAGAGAGAGAGAGAGAAAGATGCTTTGATTAAATTTAAACCTGAGGGAGTGATAACAAGAAGTTCAAAACTTGAGGAATGAAGAATATCAGAAGTGTTTCACTGTAGCAAATCATACAAAAACGTACATCACTGTAAGAATTCATTGACAGACAAATGAAACAGTTCAACACTAATTAACTGCAAAGAAAAAGTTCATTAGATATGAGTGTTTTGTGCAACTTTTAGCCTTTCAGGGGCTGCTCATAACCTTTTTTATGGGTTGCTTATGAGTGTTTCCTTGTAAAATTCAAGATACATCCACTACTCGAGAATTAATACACAAACAACTAAAATAGCTCAACACTAATTAACAAGCAAAAAAGTTCAATTCTTCTAAAGGCATTTGGTGTAGGTTAATTATAATTTTTTTCTACAACTAAGTTTAGAAGACTATCCTCTTGTTTGGTATAGACTCTGAAAACACCCCATCACTTAAAATGACTTAAAAACAAACTGATTATCAAAATGCAGGGGAGGGGTGCTTTTAGCTTCTACTTATAAACCATCAACTGTATACATTAAATCAGCTGCACCAAAAAAAACTAAATTTCTGAAGCAGTCATTTCCATTTGCGGTTCAACCCTATTGATTTGACACCCTTGTCAGCAAGAAAAAACCCATAACAAGATTGAAACTCAATTTATGCACGCTAAAGTACGGGTGCTAGTTAAAATCTTCTTTACTAAGAAGCTGTAGTTCATAGGTACTATCAAAATTAAATTTTTCGTAGCAGAATATATTATGGAGTTGATTTTAGGCTTTTAACAAGTTCAACTTCAACATTCTAAGAATTTTGACGCTTGAGCTATGATTTTTAAGAATAATCACTCTGCTAGAAAGAAGTGCAGAAAGAGGTTTCTCTATATATAAATCTCTTGTTCCTTTTTAAGTAGCTCACATGCATCTATTTGTTTTGTTGAAAGTTGTTCCATGATGCTTCAGTTATACACATGTATTCATATGCTATCGAAGTTTGCAGCAACTTAACTAAGTTTGTAGAATTCAAATTTGAATCAACAAACACAAAAGATAAAGCCCACATGACCTTCAGAAATAAAATGAAATATCAAGATGTTGGAGGTAAAAACCTGAAGTCAAACCAGAGTAATCAGAACAGAGAACCCTAACTCAGAATCAACAAACCCATCGAACTCTAGAAATTCAAACCCGAAATAATATATGAAATATACCTCTCCAGTTTATGTCACACCCCAAAATAGAGGATGTGACCGGCCGTGAACCGCAAAGCCTCAACTTGCGAAACACGCAGCCTCAAAATAATAAAAATAATTAAATAACCCAATTTCAAATAACAAAGTTCAAACCAAAGGTTCCAACCCAACCGTGAGGCATAACTATCCTATAAAAAAAAATGTACCTTCAAGTAATAAATAAATCAACGGAATCCAATTACCAGTTTGTTTTTAAAAGAAATGCGGAAGCGAAATAATAAAATTCTAAAACTAAATGCAAGTCCTATGGAGGTCAACAAAACAAATCCCACGATGCCACCAGAGTCCTTGCCTAACTTCCTGTCTCGCCTGAAAAAAATGAGGTGGAATAAATCCGTCAGCTGAAAGCTCAGTGAATGGCAA
>JABCMJ010018926.1:0-12092 GCA_014822125.1 Arbutus unedo | reverse complement strand
TCTTCATAGCTATCATACGTGAACACTGGTCCCTTTCCTTTTGGAACGACTACTGTTGGGTGTCACTGGGTATTTATTGTGAAGTATCATCCTAATGGCACTGTTGAGCGCTACAAAGCTCGTCTTGTGGCCAAGGACTACATTCAGACTTATGGTGTTGACTATGCTGAAACCTTCTCTCCGGTTGCCAAGCTCGGCTCTATTCGCATTCTTATTTCTCTCGCTGCCAACCTTGGTTGGTCCCTTTTCCAGTTGGATGTCAAAAATGTCTTTTTGCATAGCGATCTCATTGAGGAAGTTTTCATGGAGCAATCACCCGGGTTTGTTGCTCAGGGGGAGTCCTCTCAGGTATGCCTACTTCGGAAAGCCCTTTATGGGTTTAAACAATCTCCGAGGGCTTGGTTTGGTAAATTTAGTGATGCTGTCCGGCGTTTTGGCATGAAGCGGTGCCAATCTGACTACTCTGTTTTCTCTCTCACATCCGACCAAGGAAAAATCTTATTGATTGTCTATGTTGATGATATTATTATTATAGGTGATAACAAAAAGGGAATTGATGATCTGAAACTTTTCCTACAACACCAGTTCCATACCAAAGACTTAGGAAAACTGAGATACTTCTTGGATATTGAGGTTGTCCATTCCAAGAATGGTATTAATCTATTACAAAGGAAGTATGCGCTGGATATTTTAGAAGAGACTGGTTTACTAGGATCAAAGCCTGTTGAGACTCCTATGGACCATAATGTCAAATTATGTGTTAATCAGGGAGAGTTGCTTTCTAGTCCAGATCAATATCGCCGCTTGGTGGGAAAACTAAATTATCTTACTGTTACTCGTCCGGATATTTCATTTGTCGTTAGCTTGGTTAGTCAATTTATGTCTGCTCCTCGTATGCTGCACTGGGAAGCTGTTCTACGAATTGTGAGGTATCTCAAGGCTCATCCGGGACATGGTCTGTTTTATCATACTAGTGGACACTTGCGGGTTGAGGCATTCACTGATTTTGATTGGGCAGGCAGCCGGTTGACAGGAGATCCACTACAGAATATTGTATCTTCCTTGGTGCAAATCTTGTTAATTGGAAGGGTAAGAAGCAAACGGTAGTTGCGCAATCTAGTGCCGAGGCCGAATATAGAGCTATGGCTCACACGACTTGTGAGATAGTTTGGATACGTTCATTTCTTGAGGAGATAGGGTTTCTAGTGCAGGTGTTAGTAAATCTATATTGTGATAATAGCACAACCATTCATATTGCGTCCAATCTAGTATTCCACGAGAGGACTAAACACATCGAAGTAGACTGTCACCTTGTACGAGAGAAATTGACCGGTGGTGTTATTGCTACTCCGTTCGTGTCCACCGATACTCAGTTAGCCGATATGTTTACTAAACCGTTGTTCAAACAACGGTTGCAATTACTTTGTGACAAGCTGAGACTTATCGACATTTACTCGCCAGCTTGAGGAGGAGTGTTAGAATATTAGAGTTAGAATATAATTTAGTCCCACATTGATTATGTGTAGTTTCCTAATTAGATTGTTGCCTATATAAATAAAAGCATATGTGATAGGTTAATTTAACACCCTATTCACTTCTATCCCCCTCTCTCTTTCTTTCCAGTAACATTTCACTCCTCTTGCACAACAAAAGTCATAGAACCAAATATCCCAAAGGGTGTTATATCACAAAGTGCCAAAAGCTGCACTAAATGTGCGTTAGACTGTGACCTACCGGTAGGAAGTGATTGCCTACCGGTAGGAGAAGCTTTTCTTGAATCTCAATAGTGGACCTATCGGTAGGAAGTGCAATTTTCTGGGTTTTCAAAGAATGACCTACCGGTAGGAGGTAATGACCTACCGGTAGGAAAACTTTATCTATTTTTGGCTCAAAATCTCAACTTTTGCTTCCGGCTTATAATTTTCCATTATGAGCTTCCATAACCTCTTACTTAGACCACATAAGACTTTGTACTTCAATTTCGGGTCTCGGGACTTGCCGATAGCTTTCAATTTCGCTCCTTTTACTCAGAAAAACCTGAAACTGGAAAAACGACAACCTTTCGTGCAATATCGTGCAATTCATTGAAATTATGGCGCAAATAGATACACAGTGGGTATGTTGAGCTACATATTTAAGCATTAAGGTGTACTCAACACTGGACATCAGAATTATGAGGCAAGGAGAAAGTTTAGTCATAAACCAATCTCATTATATTGAGAAAATACTACAGAAGTTTAATCACTTCGACAATCCCCCAATATCTACACCTTTTGATCCGCATATTAAGTTGTATCCTAATACCAGAAGAGCTATATCACAACTAGAATATTCTAGAGTGATTGAAATCTTGATATATGCGATGACGTGTACAAGACCAGATATTGCATATGTTGTGGGTAAACTAAGTAGTTATACTCACAACCCAAGTGACATTCATTGGAATGCAGTTAATCGGGTTTTGCGGTATCTAAAGAAAACTATAGACTACGGGATAGTCTATAATGGGTATCCTTCGGTTCTAGAAGGATACACCGATGCTAGTTGGATAGCTGAGAATGAAGATCACTTGTCAACAAGTGATTGGATCTTCACTCTTGGTGGAGGAGTGATTTCTTGGGGATCAAAGAAACAAAGTATCATTGCAGACTCAACTATGGCTACTGAGTTTGTAGCATTAGCATCAAGAAACAAAGAGGCTGAGGGGCTAAAAAGTATGTTGTGGGAACTAGCCATGTGTCCAAAACCTATGCCACCGATATCTTTGCATTGTGATAGTCAGTCGACGCTTTTCACGGGCTTATAGCCAAGTATATAATGGAAAGTCCAGGCATATAGGATTTCGACATAGTTATGTCAAAAATTTGATAACCATTGATTATGTAAAGTCAAATCAAAATTTGGCACATCCTTTAATAAAAGGTCTTACAAGGGAATGGGACTTCAGCCCACTGAGATATAATCACTCCTAGTGGAAACTCAACTCAACTCTTGTTTTCCTACAAGTCTTGGGTTCAATGAGCAAAGTACACTATAAGTCGTGATGACAAACACTTTTCAGTTTAATCCATCCTAAGATAAAGTATTTGGTACCTATAATGAAAAGGATGAGGTTAAGCTACTTAGCTCTTAATGGGTTTTTAACAGTATTGTTAGGTCTCAAATGCTGTAGTTACAGGGGCATTCTTAAAAGTCTACCTATATGAGTGCGAAGGTGGTGCCGCCTTCTATTGGTTCACGGGCAAGAACCATAGAGCGCTCATGAAATTAAGATACAGACACACGGCCAATCCACGTGCCAGCAAATTTGAATACTTTAGTCAAGTAAGATGCGTGTGTGAGACGTGTCCGATTGGTCATTATAGGATCGCTAGTTAAAAGCCAAATTTACTATGCTTTCCGACTAACTTTGATGTGTCTTCACTAGATGAATGGTTAAATTCCTAAGATACATTCATTGATGCACAAATCTTTTCAAATGAACCAAGGTTTTTTCTTTATTTTGAAAATGGTGGGGGTTTGTTGAAATTGTCAAAATAAAATAGGTTTTTAGTTTAGTGTTTTATCAAAATTTTCTTGTGCTTGAGAAAGCTTATTTAGAGTGTAGAAGTTTGTCCCACGTTGCTTAGGTGGAAAAAAGTTAAATGGTTTATATAAGAGAGCACACCTATCAAGTTCACTTTAATAGCTTAGCTCTAAAGTGACTTGGCTCATAGGTGCTTCGCACCGTAATTAAGGTGTTCCGCACCTTTAACCGGCAAAACTGGTGTGCTTCACACATCCACACACCCCCGCACCCGCGCCTCGAGCACGTGTGCGTGAGCATGGCAGTGATCTATGTGGCTATAATGTGGCGCTTTGATAGTGCACTTTGCACGTCGGCGCGAAGCGCTTAGTATGCGCCCTTTCTTATTGTGACTTGGCAGTAAGGTGGTGCTAACGTGACACACGCGTTGCGTACGTGTGGCAGTTGAGTCACATGGGGTGCACCCGTTGGATTTGACGCGACTCATGGTTCGTACCTATTCGGGTGAACCGATTGGGTGTGGGTGTGTCCATATGCGAACAGGTACAACCCTGTGCGATTTGGTGCATCTGGGTCTATAAATAGAGTCTAGGTCACAGCCATTTATACACTGAATTAATCAGAAAAAAACTCACTCCAAAAGTCGTCTTTCTTGTGCTATTAATTCGTTACTCTGCAGAAACGAATTTAACAGTCCCTTGGTTTGTTTTTTTTTTTTTTTACTTGGTATTTTGTCTGTCATTCGTTCGTGTGGACGCAAACAGAAGATCTTTCGATCTTCGTTGTATCTTCGAAACATATTCGCTATAACCCGGTGCACACCGATTGGTGGGGGCGAATACTGTTTTTCGGTAAGCGACGTCGTAATGCCCCTCGAAGCAAGTTCATCATACTGTTCATATTCCAAATATTCTAGATTCATATTCTGGAGATTCTAGATTCTGCACCAACTGAAGGGTGCCATAGATTATTTAATACCGGATTGAGAGTTTTGTGCATAGGGTGAGAAAATGAAGAAAATAGGGGATGAAGAGACTGCATTGGCAATCGAGAGAGAAAGGGCCAAAAAGCAGAGGGTGGCTGTAGCTTCTTGCTACTGTTCATTCATTGTAGGGCTTTGCCTATTGCCCTCACATGTGTCAAAAAGACATTTAAGTCTTGGCCTTACATCTTGTCTACAGGGAGACCCAATTAAGACTAACCAAAAAGATCAAATAGACATAAGCTCTTAAAAACATTTACAATTATAGTCGAACACATCAATTTTATCGCTACCCCTTTGATACCTTATGGTAACACTTGAACATTTCCTTAAAACAGTGGAACTTTTCCTTCAGAAGAGTTTTGGTGAAGATGTCAGCCATTTGGTCCTTGATTGTACATTTGTACCATACTGGAGTTGAATCACTTGATTTTCCGGGGCCTCTTGAAGGAAGTGATGCTTGATCACAACCTTTTTGTGCGGCCATGATAGATAGGATTCTTTATCATTGCAATAGCAGACTTTTTGTCACACAAAATTAGAGTTGCTTTTCCTCACTTTTCACCAACAATATCATATTGTGAAGTTTTGTTCTTTTCAATCACACGAGTTTGCTGTTCCATAGCTTTGTTCCAATCTTCTTCCTTCATTGCTTCTTCAAAATTCTATGGTTTAAAAACTCAAAATTTACAGCTTGCATACACATCAATGAGGCTTCTCATTCTTCTTGGAGTTGAAATTGGAGATGAGGAACTTGAGTTTGATGGATAAGCCAAAGAAGATTGATTTAAAACTTCAAGATCATCAATACCTCCATTTTTTTTTCTTTCCGCTTCTTCATAGATGATAGGAACTTGGTTTTGAGCTATATTTTCCTTCCAATCCCAAGAAGCCTTTTCATCAAAATGAACATCTCTATAATGATCATGCATTTGTCTTCAAATTGAAGAGTATATAACCTTTTGATTGGGAGGCATAACCATTAATAAAGCAAGAGTAGCTCTTGATTTAAGCCTCTAACGTGGGGGAGGTATGAAAGATGCTATGCCAATAATATATTAATACAATTGAAGATCAGGTTACTGGACCAATACCAGAAGAAAAAGTTACCGTTAGAAAAGTTACCATTCTGATAAGAGAATAGATGTGTCATAAAATGGCACAAATCACAGTTCATTTTTCGTACCGTATGATATTAGCTTTAGTGTGGCGTCTTCATTCTATCCATCTTTCATCTGCTGAGAATGCAATCATTCCATTTTCCTTCGATTATCTCATTGAATATACATCTCTGTGGGCAGGACCAATGTTTATATCAATCCTCCAGGTGCTCCACCCCTAGGTGGTGGCTATGGCTATGGCTATGGTGTACCATTTTATGGAGGGTGGGGTTGGTCGCCATTTTCATTCTTTGCACCTGGTCCCAGTGTGGCCATTGGCATTGGAGGTGGATTCGATGTGTTTGCTCTCTTCTTGTTTGTTGGAGCTGCTTCTGCTGTCATCAGGAGATTCTTCAGTTCTAGGGAAGAGGAAGATGACGATTATTAGTACAACCTTAACTTTTCTATTCATGCATCAACTCAAGATAGATTTGTAGGTGGCTTCTAAACAGCATTATGCCGTAATTATGGGTATTCAACATGTAACTATTTAAGAGGTGTGCACTTCAATGTATATGGATGTGTCATGAGCAGTTAAAATGAGCCTCCGCAATTTCCTTCAAATTTCAATGGTGATGATGTCAATCAGCAATTAGCTCTTGCTTGATGATGTTTATCCTCTGATATTGGATGCAGCTTATCTTCCATTTTTTTGTTGGATTTATCTTGAATTAAGGCACGACATCAAGAACATATCCGAACTTCAAAACTGCAAAAGATGAGAGCTAAAAGGACACTAGGAACAACAAAGGAAAGGATAGAAGGAAAGG
Organism: Arbutus unedo; assembly: GCA_014822125.1. Lineage (NCBI taxonomy): Eukaryota > Viridiplantae > Streptophyta > Magnoliopsida > Ericales > Ericaceae > Arbutus > Arbutus unedo. Next base: position 5,654 of record JABCMJ010018926.1, on the reverse strand, counting down.
CACATTCCATGTTAATTGGGTACTGTAAAAGGAAACTCATATTCAAATATGTGATATCTGAAATCTCGGGGCAACGGATGCAGACCTGGTTTTCGCTGAATAAGAGGAGTTTCAAGGACTGCCAAACATTGTCAGGTGCAACCCAAAAGGAATTGTCCCATGATCTAATCGTAGCTAATGGCAGCTGTTAAAGCATTTACTTGAAAATGAATTGGCAATGAGTGGAGAGGGGGTTGTTCAAACTCATGTACTAAGTTTGATGGTTATAGTTAATCCATGTGAGACAAATTCTGACACTGTCGTACTTGCAATTTTTTACCCGCATGTGAAGAGGTAAATAATGTTTATATCTCACACGAGTCATAACAGAATAAAGTGCACTTAAAGCACAAATAACAAAGTAATCAACCAAGAGAATCTTGTCTGAAAGCTTTTGAAACCCTAACTCTTATGGCATGTTAAATCATGCAATTGAAAATCAATTGTCAATAAGTCAAAAGGCCGGCAACTATGGTATTCCCATGGAAATAGAGCCCGCACGCTTCTCCCTCCCGTCTAGCATGAACAAGAAGGTCAAAAAGAAGAGGGAATCCTCAAGCTCTGAGATTCATCCAGATGCAAGAGGGGAATATCACACGAGGTATATGTCAATGGACCAATGATTGCTACCCTCTCGCATCATCACGATTCCTCTTGTAACAATCACTAACATTTTATAGAGGTGTACTAATAGGTGCTTAAAAGTACCTCCATTAACTCGCCTTTTGTAAGTATCTAATACATTTTTATTATGTCTTATTATTACAATTTTCGAATTTCAGGGTTCGAATGGAATAATGATGCATGGAGTCGGAATCGAAATCAAAAGCAAGCAAAAATAGCCTATTGCCTTTTCTGCTTGGACGAATGTAACTCCCGTTAGGATGCCTGAGCTAGCAAAAGAAGATTTGGCTTATAAGAATTTTCGTCCAGATGGATGTGACTCCCGTCCAAACACCCCGACCAATTTTGGGCATTGACTTTTTCGTCCAGACACTCCGAATTTGGAAAATTTGTGTTTGTGTCGAATTAGGGCTCCTAAACTTTATAAATAGAGGAGTTAGGGTGTATTATTATGGATCTTTCGTTTTATTCTTATTTTGGAGGTTAGAGGAGGCTTAGAAAACATTCTTTTCTTCATCCAATCTTTCAAGTCTTCCATGGATTCGAGTCGTTCTTCAGCGTTTTCTCTATCTATGGCCGGCTAAGCTCCTCTTCGGCTAGGGTAATGATATAACTCTTTTCGGAACAATGTAATTTTATTCGTTTTATGGTTTTATTCGACTTTCAGTTTAGTTATGATTGTCGATGATTCGTAGCTTTTAATATTCCAATCTTTTCTGATCCATCTCTCGTATTTGTACTCATGATATCAAGCACAATCGTAATAGGGTTTCAATGATTCTGGATAATCTCTTAGATGAGTTATACGACGTGAGACGATTCACGCTATGTTGAGATAGTCTTTACTGTATATGAATCCAGATAATCCCTTTACATAAGTTGAATGGAACTTTGAATTGAGTATCGATTGCGTTGGGAAAAAAGAATGAAACCAAAACCCTAATCCGTGTTTCCATAAAAATTTCCAAAACTCTCAAGCTTTCTTTCGTAAATATTATTTCAATTTCTAAATTCAGTTTTAGTTCACCAAACAAAATCTTGCAATATCTTCATTAAATTATTAGAATACAATAGTTTAACTTTTCTTTCCCTGTGACGATCCTAATCTTTCCACTATCTTTCGCGTTAGTTTTAAGCCTTGATTTTATAATTTATTTTTGGTGCATTAACAACTACATCATGTACATCAAAGAGTGAATTTAGAGTTTCTCGAATAAAAAACTTGGATAGCTTGGATACATGGTGCTCTAAAAGAGAAGATAAAGGGTAAGTTTTCCTTTTTCTTATCATCTTTACGGTAAGTAAAAGTGTCACAGTATTTTCATTAATCTATCAACTGGACAGCCGCAACGGAAGGTATTTTATCTCTCAACTTCTGAGATACAGCGACTCTTACAGTCATAACACCAGCTGCCGGACCACTTAGACGGACTTTGACAACGTAATCGTTGATTTGAACAAGCTCGAGTACTCCACCACCTGTGCCAACAAGGTATGGCCTTATCTCTGAGAGAAGCTGAAATATGAGCAAACTCAAGGGCCTCAGTAACCAAATCACTTCGAGTTAGTTGGACTATAAAACACTTCTCATGCTAGCATTTCATTAACTGGACAATGGCCGGTCTTTTTTATCTTTCTAAACCATAGATAGATATATAGGAGAGGTTTATGTGTTCAAACCTTTTCAACATTCTCGTCGTTGAGCTCAAGGCCAGTTTCGGTGTCCAGAATTTGCTCCACTTCTTGAATTTCTGGGATCTTATCTCGGAGCCGAGTTTCAATTCCCCTTTTGAGTGTCATAGTTGAACTTGGACAAGAACCACATGCTCCTTGCAGCTTTAGTACCACGACAAGACCGTCAATTTCATGCAGAGCCACATTCCCTCCATCTGCCATTAGGCCTGGTCGCACTTCATCCAACACCTTCTCAACATTCTTCTCGGTTAGAGGAAGTACACATCTTGGTGAAACCACAAGACCACCTTCACAAGAGGATCATTAATGTCTTACTAACATACAGACTATAGGAAAAGGAGATGAAATGAGACAAACTAATATGGAGACTATACTGAAGTTTCAAACTTAATCCAATTGTTCTGGAACTAGGACCCACAATTTGGGACATGTATCAGGTACGTTCCTACCTAGTATCTACAATGTGGCCATGACCGCCAAATACTACCAGGGCAGGGGTAAGTTTCAACTTTTAACAGGAACTCCTATCTATCAATATATACTGGAGTTAATTTGTCATTTCATCAGGATAATTTTCTGAGTTAACATAATGATCAGATAGAAATCAACATGCTATCTATGATCTATCAATGTATGTAAAAAAGCTTCTGTTTAATTGCTTCACATATCATCAATGTGGGTTTACTATTGTATACAACAATATTAGAATCTTGATAGGACCTACCGGCATATTGCTTAACACCACGAGTTGAATGGAATCCCAGAAAGTTTCTAGCAATGGGTTTGCCTCTGAGAAATGAGTTCTTCTTCGATGATAAAATACTGCAATCTGCAACCGGTTTTTTCTAGAGAGAGAAGGATCACAGAGTCAGGTAATATCTATGCCACAAAGTTACTGGTACAATAAGATCAATCATATGTTCATATACAGATATACATAATTTGATTTTGAGAAGAGACGTAATTAATGCACACCTTGTAGATGGACTTGTACATTCCAGTGGTTGGTGCTGCTTTGAGACGTTGAGCTGGGGTTGAGATTGCTCCCATTCCTGCAGCTGCTTTGCTATTTATTTACCGGAAGGGAGGAGGAGGCTGATTGCAAAAAAATATGATCATGTTTTTCTTGGGCCCTGCTTCTGCTTCTTCTTCTTCTTCCTCTTCAGAGACAAACTTGAGCGTTGCAAGAGCCAAGAAGCACTGATATCTATCTATCTATCTAGTGAAAGAATAATCCAGAAAGTGTGTGGATACAATCAGAGCTCTCTCAATCAGGGTGGGAGAGGAAGCCACGTCAGACAGTGTAATAAGGTGTGTCTTCCTCCACAAAAGAAATTACACTAAAAAAGAAAACAAAACTAGTCAGAGGTAAATTTGTTTTTCTTTTTTCTTTCCTTTTGGTAAAATGGGGATTTTTGGGTGGCGGGTAATGGTAGCAATCTCCTATGTCCATATCAAATGCAGGGGATATTCAATATTGTGACCTCTAAACAAGACTCAAGGACTAGTTCTTCAATCTGTTGCTGGGCCTGCTCTAAGGGCCTAAGCTGGCTAAGTGGGCTAAGATAGTTTGTGGAGTTGACTTCAGATGGAGAACATCCTTGGGGAGAGAGAACACAAAATGGTCTTAAAACAGGTCTGGATTGAGTCCAGCTTTTATATGGACTCATCTCAGCTGATCATGGTAATCATTTAAGGGATGGATGTTTAGGGGGTCGAATAGCTAGCTTAGGAACATGTGGGGTGTGGATTTTATTGTAAAATGAGGGGCAGAGGGTATTGGATGGAGAGAAAGATAAGCATTTTGCATCCCAAAGATAAGAGAGATTCCCTTTCCTTTGGTAGGTAGTTCTACAAAAGCCAATTTTTAATTAGTTTTTTAATTGGGTTTGGGGAAGTCATTATCACAATCTCATACACTGAATCTGAAAAAAAATGTTATTGGGAGATTCTATATTACCATCATGTGTTGCTTTCTTACTTTTCATTACTAAGTACTCATGAAAAATAGTAAAACATTATACTACGGTACTTTCAAACCATTCAACTACTGAGATAAGTGAAATCTAAATAATTGTTAAGTTTTAGAAATCAATTGTGCGCATTTTCAAATCGATCCAAAAATTTAGTAAAAATAAGGGTCGACCTTCAACTTTTTAAATCAAAATATTTGAGGGTATAACCTCCTTACTTTCTGGGGCCATTTATTGGAAGCCATGTGATTAATATGAATTTCATTGCTTCCAATACCGGGGAAGGTACAACATGATACCATTAAGAAGTCCAATAAGACTCCCAGACCAACTTTGATTCTTGTTATTAGTTTAATAAGTAAGCTAGTACTAGTTGTTTGAGATCTGTGCCTGCATGATATATAGGTAGAGATATTCGCCAAATAAAATAACAAAATAAGACAGGTAGAGATACATGATTGTGCCTTTAGGCTAAAAGGAGGGTTTATGATAAGTAAGTCACAACATTTTACGGCAAAAGTGATGAATAATAATAAAACAGAGAAGGATTAAAAAAAAAAAAAAAGACAAAATAAATGAGGCCTCTATTTCTATTTCATAGTCGTAGAATTAAATAATATGAACAAATTTGTACTGCAATAGAAAGTATTTAATCCTTAATAGATTGGAATTCAGAAGAAGAAACATAATTGACATCTCTCTGTCCAATCGGTGGTAGTTGAGGGAAGATTGGAATTCAAAAGAAGAGGCATAATTGACATTTCTCTGTCTAATCGGTGGTAGTTGAGGAAAATACTATTTCAATTGAATACTTTCTATTGCAGTACATTTATATATACAAGAGGAAACTGATAGGAGATACATGCATGTTGTGGGATATTAAGGTTTAATTTAAGTACATTTAGGAATTGTTTTTAACTAACCTATAAGATAAAACTTGCATAGTCATGTGCCTATGTACACATATATGTATGTATGAATACAACATGTGGTGTCTACCCGTTGACTTTCAAAGTAAGCACAATATCACTCATAGCTGGGGGAGGGTTATGTGAACTACATGTTATCAATAACATGCATGCCGTATAATTAAGTAGTTCGATGAACAATTATTAGTATTTGTTTGCCCATCCACGGAGAGAGCGTGAGAGAGAGAGAGAGAGAGAGAGAGAGAGAGAGAAGAGGTTGATCAAACTCATCTCTCAACTAATAATCCAACTGATTGATCTATATCTGAATGAAGAAGTCAAATAAAAAATGTAGTGACTTTACAAAGAAGAGTGTTACAATACCAGAAAAAAAACTCAGAAATTTTTTCAAATT
>JABCMJ010018925.1:0-23559 GCA_014822125.1 Arbutus unedo | reverse complement strand
AATAAGTCACATTAAATTATCGTATATTGTCGAACTAAATGTCACGATATCAAATTATCATACATCGTCGAATTAAACATCTCAACTTTCTTATCAAACTGAAAAATATAATGGATTGCTTACTTTTTTAGTACAATCCACAAAATTATCGTACATCAATTAACTTAATTCTTGAATGCTCTCTTCCTAAAAAAGAAAAAGTCTCTGAGTAAACCCCTACATATAAATAAGTGTGTAATTATCATGGCCTGGCCATGATGAAGGTCCGAGATTGAGGCCCGAAGACCACCTAATCTCGTACTTCTTATAAAACACAATTTATTCTTATTTTCTTGCTCAAATGAATATTCCATTTGTAGTTTTACTTGTACCTCTTACCATTCTTTTCCTGCAATAACACAAGCATAATTGTTAGAAATAAAACGTAAAATCGTAATAAAATGTAAAATCGAGAACGTAGAGCATTTTTTATGTAAAAACAAGTACGTGTTTATTAAAAATTTAAGAGTAATTTATGAGATTTTAACTTGTATATAAAAGCAATTGCGAGTGTTTGTTAAACAAATTTATCTACAGAATCTCCAAACTTAGATATCATCACCTTGCTCTTCCGGCACTAAAAATAGAATTATCTGAGAAGCCCGCCAACAAATTTATAAAATTCGTCTCGATGTTAAACATTTTTTCAACTTTTAAATTAGTAACTTTTTCTACTTCTTTTTCCTCAAAAAAAGAAAATGAAAGACAAAAAAAATATTTTGCAAAAATAAAATTTTACCTGATTTTCGGATTCTGGTGCTAAAATGTTTCCAGCATGGTGTTCCTCTTCATGGTTTTGGTCCCCATTGTTTTGGTTATTCACACACAAGTGCCTGGTGCTCTCAGTTCTCTTTCCAAGTGTGGGAAATCTGTGGGTGCCTTGGCCCTCTATTTATACTAGCTATCTACCTTGTATGCTACCGGCTGGTGTCAATTAGTACGTTCCGTGCCAATAAACGTATTATTTTTTTAACTAATATAGTACGTATCGTTACTCGTATATTTTTACGAGTCGTTTTGAATTTATAGTATATAGTTTTCAAATAACGTAATTCACCACAAAATTATATTATGCATGAAACATATAGAAATTAGAAATTTTTAAACTAATTAAAAGATAATATATTATAACATTAAGTTATTTTTAAAAGATAAAATACTTGAGCTCGACCTTTTGAGACTCATTTACGAGTCGAGTCGATCTTTTGAGACTCAAGCTCGGCTCATTTACGAAACGAGCTTAAAATTCGAGCTCAATCTCGACTTGTTTACTAACCGAGTCCTTATCGAGTTAAGCTCGCAAATAGCTCGGTTGGTTTTTAGCCCTACTTAGAACGTGATAATTGATATCAAAAATAATATTGTATAGCTCATTTCGAGAGTAATTATGACAAAATTAATTTAAAAATAATAAAAACTTTTACAGTCCAAAATTTAGAAAATGATTGGTACGGTCCGCAACATTTTACAAACCGGAACACCTGGTCAAGGTTCTGAATACCGGATCGGCTTAAGTACTAGTTTGTCTATTGGTACAGTACGTACCGGTATCGGTCATATATCGAGTACTGTATCGAATTTATCGCAACTATTAATATATATATACACACACACACCATAGATAGAGACCAAAAAAAAAATCTTTTTTCGCAACTATAAAAAAAAAAATCGGTACCAGTCGGTATTTCTCGGTATGGCTGGTATCCGGCCTTTAAATGCTGTTATTGAGAACGCTATGATATTATATGTATTTGGTATCATTTTTATGCCAAAATAGTACGTACCGACAGGTATGATACGATATTCACAACCTTGTGCCTGGTATTCAAAGCGGTAAAGTACATACATAGTGGTAAGTGTACTTTTGTATGTCCGTTAAGATATGTACGGTACAAAATTGATAACCTTAATTTGAACTAAATTGTCTTTTCATTAAAGACAATAATTATTACATGATGTTTCGTGTTGTTCTTATAATTACTAAAAAAAATTAGCTTTTTATTCGTCTTGACGCAAAAAATTAAAAAAAACAAATCCAGGCCGTCCAAACTTTAGGTGAGAAACGTGGGGCCGTCAATGCGACACGTTTATGGATATACGGTCGCATGGGTTGGGTGGGAAGAAAATTCAATTATTGTTTCCTTAACATTCATTCTTATTAAATGTTTTCAAAAAAAATTAAAAGTTTATTTTCAGTTTTTTTCCAAAATGGGTTTTCTTTCTGAAAAATTAAAAGAAAAACCAAATTCTAAAACCGTCAACCAAAAAAATTTAGAAAAATCTAAAAAAGAGATGCACAAATTAATGAATTTTAAACACTACAACTCAAAATAGATTTACATATGACCAGTAAAATTTAGTACGATAGTGATTACACTATAATAAGAAAACTCAAGAAGCCTTTAATTTGGAGTTCACCTATTATTTATTTGTGTGCATATACATATATATTTATGTACATAGATATAATACATAATTAGATTGAAATTTTATTTCCTAAAAAATCTCATTTAAACATTTCCCTAACATTGTCTTGTCGTTTTAAATAATATTTTGGTAGCAAAAACGATATTGTTTTGGCTTAGAGCACTCTCTTTTGTGTGTTCTGCATAATGAAATTCTTGTGTCCATGCATTGGCGTGCGTCCACACACGTATTTATTTATTTGTCTTTTGTGAGGTCGGTAAGGAAACAAAAAGGAAAGAAAAAAACGGAGGAAAACATTATTTGCTCTCTTTTTTTCTAACTCGGGCGAGAAAAGAAAAAAAATAAAAATAAAAATAAAAAAGAGCAAAAGTCAACATTATTTTTTTCTTATTTTCAACTTTTGCCTTGTAAAAATAAAAAAGTCATGCTTTTTTTTTTCTTTTATTGTGTACTTTTATTGTGTACATGAGAGAGAGCAACTTAATGTGAAGTAAATATCAAAACAATTACTTTTGCCATGTCCATGTGAAATAGAGAGCAACTCAATACGGGACAAATTACAGGAAAAAAATATCGAAAAAAAAAAACTCAAGACAATTTTCAATCCCACTTGCCCATAGGTAAATCCGGCCATGCATTAGCCCGAATGTCTAGTGAACTAATTGTTAAAGAGTTGATAATACATGAAACGGTTCGAATTACGAATCTTAAGAGAAAGTAAATTTATAAATTTTACATTTTGACTACCTGATTAATTCCTTGGAGTTATATATTTTGAATTCTCACAAATAATGAAAGGTGTTTTTTTTTTAAATTTCATAGAGGGATATTTTATATCACATCTAATACGAGGACATCTGCCACAAGTTACATACGAGGTTAATTATTGAATCTTGTCCTCGTGAAAGTTACATGAGCATACGTGATTCAGATTCATAGCAAAAATAAATAAATAAATAAATAAAAGAACAAAAAACAAACAATTTTTACGATCCAAATAAATTATCATGTTGTTGTCACATCCAACGCACGACGTTAAACATTCTTATTTTTATTTTTCTCCCCTCTCGTCTTGTCGTATTCAACGTATGATGTTAAAGATCGAATCATGTCCCTACTTTTGTATTCATCTTATTTTTTCGTGTACAACTTACAACGTTAAACATGGAATCTTATCCTTAGGAGTTTCCAAACCTTCGTTCCAGTGAAAGTTACACAAGTCATGAGAAAAAAAAACAAAAAACAAGTAAAAACGTGGATACAAGATGTGATATGCGAGAGACTATTATATTTTATTAGAGAGGATAAAATTATATCACTCCTCTTCCTCCATATCTTATCTCTCTTTCGCATTCCCTTTTTCGTTATTATTAATTATGAAAATATTATTATTAATTATAAAAATATTATTTCTCTACTCGCATCTAGAACAATATCTCTCTTCCTGCAAAAATACTCAAAATAATCATTAATAACTTTTCACCATTCTATAATAAATTTCCCTTCCTACAGTATATTTTATTCTTTAAAAAATTTGACCCCTAGTAAACAAGTCGTAAGTATAATTGCCGAATGTGCGACTTTTTCGATAATTTGAACTAGTTATTATCTTCTAATCAAACAAGATAATCATTTATTTTCTTTATTATAAAAAGCCAATTATGGAGATCATTGATGGAAATATTAGATAAATATCAATTAAACTCAGAGCAAATCTATGTATAAACTGACTTTATAAAAATTTAAAACACCTAAAATTTTTTTAACCTGAAACTTTAGAACAGACCAAACTTTAGTTAAATATCAAACTTTGATCACGAAGCCAATACTTGAAGTTAGCATTCATACCTATTGAGAAAGATATCCCTACTACTTCACTTGAAAGAGAGTCATGAACTTTCATAATCAAGGGTTTAAAGGTTGATGTTTAGTATTTGGGTGATTTACACTTATCTCCCCTGAGTTTTGTAAAAAATGCAATGTTCCCCCTTAGATTTATAAAATTATAATAACTTTATTTACTTTTTATATTATTACGCAGTTACCTTCCTTATCATTAAAATTAGCCTAATATAATTAATTAGACCATTAAAACTTCAAGTTTAAGATTTTTTTGATAAAATGAACTATAACATATTTTTTATCATGTCGGAAATAACCTATGTTGAATTTGTGAGATTATTTTGAAGTCGAAATTCTGAAAAGATTTTAAAATTTGTTTGAATTTTGGCTTAAAAAAATCAAAAAAATCAAAATAGGCTATTTCAAACACGATGTGAATTATGTTAAAATTTATTTTTTCAAAAAAAATCTCAAACTTGAAGTTTTAATAGCTTAAATTACGATGTTTGACTAATTTTAACAATATGAAGATAACTGCATAATAGTTTAAAAAATAAGGGAGTTTATAGTAATTTTAAAAACTTCAAGGGCACTATATTTGATAGAAACCTTAGGGTAGGTCAATGTAATTTACCCTCCGTATTTTTGCTAAGTTCAAAATGAGATAAGAATTTAGGCGATAAGTTTGGGTCCCTACTGAAGATGAAGGAAGAGAGGCCACGTGGAGAGATAATGCAAAGAAAATTATTTAAAGTGAGGGCATATTTGTTAGTAGTTAAATAATGATTCATTAATTATTCGACTTGTTATATTCAAAATTTGTTTACTTTTTTGAATTCCGAATATGATATCCGAGATACTATTTTATCTGCTTAAAGGGGATAAAATTATTCCGCCTCCCTCTTATTCATATTTTATCCTTATTCTATATTTGTCTTCTATTAACACAAATGTCATTATTAATTACAAAAACGTTATTTACATACTTATATCTACTATATATTCTTTTTTTAAAAAAAAATACTCAAACAAACAATTTATAATTATTCAATCATTTATACCAAATTTTCTCTTCTACTATATCTCCCTTCTTATTATATTCATTATATTCCTTAAAAAATTTTGATTGTTAACAAATGCACCGCAAGTGTGATGATATGGTTGGGTGTCACTAGGGTTGCAAACAAACCGAGTTATTTGTGAGCTTGGTTCGGTTCAGTAAGGATTTGGTTCGTTTAGTTAACAAGCCGAGCTCGAATTCGAGTTTTAGACTCGTTTCATAAACGAGCAAACGAACCGAGTTTAAGTCTCGAAAGTTTGTCTTGACTCGTAAAAATTCGACTATTTTAAAGAAACTTGTTAAGTAAATAAATTTAATTTGGTTCGACTCATTTATAAACAAGTCGAACTCAAACACTATAAAACTCAACTCGGCTTATTTGCCTCCCTAAAGTGTCACTGTAGGGAGGGTAATTTTGTCTTGCACATTAAACTTGCGTGGGTCCATAATATTTGGGCGGTGGCATTAGGGCCACCCAAAAGTAAGAGAATTCTCTAGAAATGTCGGACCAACCTCTTTTTTTTTCCCTCCATATTTTTCGATCGCGGCATTAGGACTTCCGAAAAGTACAAAAAAATTCTCTAGCAATGCCGAACCAATCGATGTCATTTATCTCGTGTCATATCGGTTAATACAGTTTGTATGAGTCTTATAGTGATATTGAACAATTAGCGTACTATTCCGACTATTATATCGGTTTGTTTTGGTTAATAACGTATTGATCCGTATTATTTTATTTGGTTAATTAATTAGAAATAGATTGACTATAAAATTATCATTTTTTATTTTTAGTAATTTATTTTAAAATTGTGAGATTTTATTTTATGTGTGAAATATGATTTTTTGTTAAAATTATTATTTGAAAAATGTATATTAATTTTAGAAATAAATTCAAAACGATATACCGGTACACACTGATACCGATACGTACCAAATTAATAACAAAATCGGTCGCTTGTCGGTACAAGATTGATAATTTTGAAACCAACCCCTTTGCCTATCACATATTTGTGTGTGTATATCCACAACAATATCCTCTCTGTGCATTTGTTTTTTCTTTTTTGGATAATTGGTATGCATGACATTAATACGAAGTTTTTTTAGTATTTATAGAATTTTAATTCTCTTTATTTGTGATTTTCAAGATATCTATTATGCAATTAATGTGAGAAAAAATTGAACGAGAGATGCTAGTGATGTAAATATTCTAAAAAAAAATAAAAGAGTGACACCTGGCCTCTCCTCTTATAAAAATAAAATAGGATAAAATATATACACTAATATAAACGAAAGATGATATCATCGCATTATTTTAATTCTTTATATATAAAAGAACAAAAATAAAATTCCAAAGTATAAGCATGGTGGTCGAAACTTAAGATCTGAGATTTAAATTTTTTTTGCTCTATCTTAAGTCTTAGATTCGAAACCTTTCGTAGATATCATTAACTCTTGTAAAATCAATTTATACGAAATTTAATCTCAATTTTAAATAGACCTCCATTAAATAAATGATGAGATTAGTTTTTCATAAATTAATCAAAATGCATGTAAAAAACAATCATTTACATCATGAGTTATTAAAAAATACATGCTATTCATATATCGTCCAAATGAAGATTTACTTGTTGCATTATACTTGTGGTAAAATCTTTTTTTCTCTGTAGACCATTTTCACGAAACAAAATTTCGGGTGCTTGTGAATGACTTGGTTTCAGGCCCGGCCCCAGGATAAGCCCAGCAAGCCCTTAGGCTGGGGCAACACCCTGGGCTAGGGTAACAAAAAAAAAATTTTGGACTGAGACTATAACAAAAACAGGCTTTTTTGTAATATAATTGTAAGGTGTAAGGGCAACATTTTTAAGTCCGAGCTTGGGTAACCTAATTGCTGGGGCCGGCACTGCTTGGTTTCGCCCTTTTTTTAATATGAATTGTTCTCGGGGTTGTTCATTTTCACTTGGTTGTCTAGTATTTTAAAACTTTTTTTTTTGCGAGGACGAGAGTGGAAAAGTCTGATAGAGCGCTTCGAGAAAGTTGTGAATGACCTGTTTTGATTTGTTATTTTCGGCACGACAAAAAATGGAGGAGCTTATTGTATATTATGCACAACATGACGTATAGCGTGTTCAAATGATATCATTTTGTCGCATAAAATATTGTTCGAAAATTATTCGATCATTACTCATGATTCGTTGAGTATTTTGTGCATAAAAATAATGTTTTAACGCACAACACATTTTGAGACCGAAGTCCAACGGGAAATGTTGGTTTTTTTTGTTTTTTTCCCGCTTGCGCATCGTTAATGTGGACATTACTTGATCGAGGTGGGCCAAACCTATGGTGGGTTCGGCCGAATAGGCTACTTGCTCCACGTGAAGGTCTGCTGCTTTCACGTGAATTCAGGTACCACATTCAAATTGAAGGCGACAGAGCAATTTATTGCAATCTGGTAGTCCAGAAAAATAAAAAAAACTTTATCGCAAAAGACAAAGAACCATAGGAAAAACGTTATGATGTATTATTGTAGGGTATGAATTTACAGGACTCCCTACGAGTCTTGTGGAGTAGAAAGAGTGTTAATTTGGATATGTTCTACCTGATTTTTTTAGCACATATTTTGTCTGCACAAGAAAATAACCAGTGATTGAAATGCCCTCTAATAGTTAAGTTACATTCTTCTGAGTAGAAGTAAATTTCAAAAGTAGATATGTAAAGTGTTTCTTACAATATTTGTATATGAGAGTGACTAAGATAGTTTCTTCTAATCAGCATGGCATGAGTTTCCCGAGAGAATGATCTCCTTGATTATGGGCCTTCACCCTTGTTCATATGGATCAATTGAGTGTCTTAGTGAATGCACTCAAGTGCTTTTTATACATCTGCCATTCCTAATTGTGGGCTGATTTAATGCGTCATCGGTTCGGCATGCATACTTGCACCAATCGGCTAAGTCGACCATGGTATTTCGTAATCCAATATAGTGTTGCTCGGATGACACCCGTTGAAGGGTAGAGGGTGCATGGAAGTCTTAAAAAATACTATTTGCAAGCCTGAAGTGGTGGGCACAACTTGGATCAAGCCATATTGTCTTTGGCTAAGGGCTTGGACCCCATTCTTAAAAATACTATTTGATTGGGTTTCTGATAAGATTAATTGTATTCTGCTGTTTATTTTTTGCACTGCTTGGTCGCTTTGTGCTGACTTGTTTTATTGTTTCATTTTCAAGTTGCCTATGGTATAAAGTTTGAGAAGCACTGATCCCGCCATCCTCATCGACGTTTCCAGAGCCCTTGCTTATATTGGTTTTCCCGAGCAAGGTATCTGTGGCCGCTCAATGCATGTTCTGTTGAACTAGCTTCCTTCCATCTAGATCTTTACTGTCATTGTGGGTCTCCCGACCAACCGTGCGGAGGACTTGATAACCTACTTGAGCATTTTTGATGCAGCTTCTCCTGCTGGTATGACTTTGATCATTTTGATGTAACGGAAGAATTGATGAGTTTCTAAATTAACTCGAGTCCCCGGCAACGGCGCAAAAAATGCTTGTCGTCAACCGGTGTCAATAAAAGTGTATCCCAAGTGTAGGATCAGTTGATTGGTTGTAGCATGATAATCCAGAAGTTCAAAGTCGAATCCATACGGAACGAGTGATTTGAAAGTTTATCGGGAGAAAGGAAAAGAATGTTTGAAAAATATGGTTGAGTAAGGATGATGGGACGAAATATTGAAAAAATTAATAAATGGAAATAGATCCAGTTCTCAGAATCCACATCGACCGTGACTCGTGATAAGTCAATCCTCTAAAATAATTCAATTCCGGTTCTATAACATCGAACTTTCGTCGAATTGTGAAAAAATTAGGGTTTATAGAAATCAAAAAATATTTAATGATTGTTTTATAAATAAGATAGAAAAATTGAGTTTTCAAATCAAAACCTTATAGAGGTTTAAGAATTGCGTGTGCCAATGAAGATTGTCTACACACAGATAAAAATCCTACAAAATTTTTGATTGATTTCAAAATAATACTTGATTTGATAAAACGATATCAGAAATTAAGAATTTTGTGCGATGATTGATTTACCTTGAATCACGATTCGATATTTCACCTTCGAACCGAATCTTGAGGATTAGCTATTGATAATTTAAATAGAATCTATGCGAAAATAATAGAACAAGAAGAACCAAAATACTTCGGATAAAAATCTCTCAATCTTGCTAACAAATGTTGTAATCAAAGTAAAATTCTCTCCCTAAAACTTCACTATCAAAAGATAATCTATAATCCTAACTAAAATTTTCTTAAATAGATCTCTCTACCAACAATAAGATAAGGATGACATTTTAAAAGAATAAAAAATGATACATACACATCACTTTTACACATCATTTTTGCACATCATGGATCTTTTTAACATAAAACGACGTAGTTTTGAATGATGTGTAAAAATGATGTGCAAAAATGATGTGTATGTAGCACTATTGTAAAAGAATACTAATCCCCTAAAATAAGGAAAATCCCGTATGCACCCACCCTATTACCGGTAATACATGTCTATTTGCGGTAATTTCAATTTTTCTCAAATTTCGGACAGTTCACTTTATTACCGGTAATTGCAGGTTCTGTCTCTTTTTTTCTTCTCTTAGCAAAATCCAGGCAGTGCACTTTATTACTGGTAATTCAATACCTATCACCGGTAATTATAGGTTCTGTCTATTTTTTTCTTCTCTTAGCAAAATCCAGGCAGTGCACTTTATTACCTGTAATTTAATACTTATTACTGATAATTGCAGGTTCTGTCTTAAAATTCTAAAAGTCAGTGTCTTCTACTACCGGTAGTACTGCATTTACTACCGGTAATTGGACCTTTTGCCTTCACTCTTTCCTTTTTGCTTCAAACTTCTTGGCTTGATTTTCGTGAACTTCCCGAACCTCATAAATCCCTGCTAAATACTTTACCTGCATACTAACAACCTAAACACGCGTTAAATGATAAAATCATATAAAATGCGATCAATAGATAATAAATGCATGCAAGTTAAGGGGTTTTGACATAGAAAATACGCACTTTTGAGTGTGAATCAATCGGGTTGTATTAAATTGGACTTGATGCCATACGAGGAGCTCATCTCTTTATCGGATTCATTGGCGGCTTCTTCTAATGACTCTTTTTAGCTCATCCCTGCCGAACCATTCGAGCACACCTCAACCAATTCTTCTGAACATCCCCTTACCATTTTTGCTCAGCAAAATGAAGTTGTCAATTTTACATAAGGTAGAAAAGGTGGTGGAGCTTTCCTTCAGCGATCCTGCAGTGACTAGGGGTTCCCTTGCGTCCCGCGAGTCTATTGGCTACTTCCCTTCAATACATGAGTTGACCAACCCATTGTCCTAGGTTCATAAGGACACGTTGAACCTTAGTTAAGCTATGATGCGCCGAAGGAAGAGGCAGGTTGCCAGCTCGGGCAAGAGTAGAATGATACACCAACAATAGATTGAGGGGATCGTTGCCCCTATTACTGTTGTTTTAGATGCCTCTTCTACTGCCCCTGTTGATGTCCCCTCGACCACTCTTCTGGACCTTCTGTAGGAGCATATGTTTCCTTAAGACATTCTTGGTGAATTTTTCTATTTTGACCAAGGTCCTTCAGTTAAGAGACCCTAGGTCAGATCATCAACTCTTAGGTTGCCCTGCCCCAATAAGTCCATCCAACATGTCAACTTAGCCCTCCTCCACCAATGAATCTATTGCATGGGGCCAACCTGACTCGCATCGACTTGGTTGTCCATCCTATGTATGATGAACATCCCATTGCTCTCTAGCTTGGTGTTTGAGCATCTCGGGTTTGTCTCAATCATTTCTAATGACCTCCACCTTGAGAGGAATTTGGAGGTGATCCGGGGATGGAGACAGATGAGCTACTTGGTCAGTCATACTTTTACAATTATACAGTAATGTTCTCCTTTTTTTAATTGTGAGTTTTATGGATCTCTGTCATGGCATATTCTCATGATCGGCTTCCTTGCAGGCCACAACTATTAGCTTTGAGGTTGGCAGACACCTTAACGAAGCTCTCAAAGATAAAATTAAAGCCCTTAAATCTCTGAGGTCAACTCAACAGAAGGAGAAATCGTTGTAAGGGGAGCTGATGGCGGTAAGGGCGTTATTGGAAGCTAAGAGTGCCATTTTTGCTTTGGAGAGGGCTCAGACAAAGGCTGATATGGGTCGCTTTGTGGAGACCTAGAAGGTGTTGCCTCTAAGGTTGTCCATTGAAGAGAAGTTTAGGGCCTCAGAGGAGTTTAAAGGGGTGATCGGTCGAAATGGAACGATCTGACCTTGTAGACAAAGTTATCAATTTTGTACCGGCGAGCGCACCGATTTTGTTACCTATACGGGACATATCGATATCGGTGTATACCGGCATGCCATTTCAGATTTAGCGCTAAAATTAATATATATTTCTTAAATAATATCTTTTAATAAAAAATCACATTGGATATATAAAATAAAGTCTCACAACTTAAAAACAAATCACCAAATATAAAAGTTGATGATTTTAGTCCCAATTTGTGTTTAATTATCCAAAAATTATTATTTGAATTAAAAAAAATAAAAATAAATTATCGAACTGGTATTGCCCGGAATAGGTTGGAATGGTACGCTGGTAGTCCGATACTACTTGGAGACTAGTACAAAATGTACCGATCAGTACTGGTCGGTACATGATCAGATTAATAACATTGCTTACAAAGGATAAGTAATAGTAAATTTTGCTGAGTGTATGTTCAGATATGATGATAAATTTATTCATCATGTGATGGTAATTTTATTGAATCCATATTATAATATGATGATAAATTTGGTGATCATGTGATGGTATGATGCTAAATTTATTGATCATATAGCGGTGATGATAAATTTAGACATATGGTAATTTTGAATGCATATTATTATTAATGTTGGTTAGGATTTTCAAGATAAGATTTTGAAATTTCAGTGAAAAATTTATGACACTATCGGTAGAAGAAGGAAAACGTTTTGCGAGGATGTGGAAAAAGTTCGCATAAGAAATTAAGTTGATGGGTAGTTTTGAATTTATTCAAATTTAATGACTAGAAGATAATTGAATCAAACTAATGAGATAAAAACTTTAACCTAACTATTAAATGAGACTAAATAATAAGTTATTCATTATTATAAGACATTTGGCATGAGTGTATCAAATGCTTGTACACTCTTTTTATGTAGTTGGAGTTGTACACACTTTTTATGTTAAGTTGGAGAATAGATCTAAAAAGGAGTAGTGGAGTAGCTATGATTAAAACCCCTATTGGGCTGGATTAAGCCGAGATGCGGGCCGCAATTTTGGGTCCTCGGCAAGTTTTGGGCCGACCCGACATGGCGGTCTATGGCGGCACGGCCATCCCAATTCCCAACTCACAACCCATAAAATGGTAATGAGGCTCCTTTTCTTCTCTCTCTCTCTCTCTCTCTCTCTAGTTTTGTTTCAGAAGAGGAATTAGCAGAGGAACGTGCAATGGAAGACAAGCTTAAGCTACTGATTCTACACGCATCTCAAACGGGAAATGCAATGGACGCTGCTGAACGTTTAGGTCGCGAAGCTGAGCGCAGAGGCTGCCCTGTCTCAGTCCTTTCCACCGACGAGTTTGACGCCGTATGTCCATGTCTCTTAACCTTACTCTTTCCACTTGAACTTCCGTTCGGTTTCCTCGAAGCTGCTAATTCATGTTTGATCGCAGAAGAATCGAACACTATTTTCTCGCATTTGGCTCTGTTTTTGCCTCTGTAGATAGCGTGCTATGATATTACATCGTCCCCACTAAGGGCCCGTTTATTTGTTGATTAATGGTACTAATAGGGAAGGGTATATGAGATTAGTAAACCACATATATTCTACACTTTGCGAGGCTGTGGATATTTAATCCTAGCTGCAAAAATTTAACCAAGTTGAAGTACCGGATACTAACTTTGGATATATGTTCCAATCCGATGCTCATATCTGGGAAAATAAATAGGTCCTAATTATTTAAAGTAGCTTAAGTAACTATGTTTGGGTTGCAGGGCGTTTCAACTTATGCGTAGCTGTGTTCTAGTTCATAAATGGTTAAAAAGAGGGACCTGATTTTGGAATAGTGTTATTTTTGATTGGGTCATTGATATTCGACTTGTTCCTCCCTTTTAAGGTCTTTATGTAGATTTTTTGAGTTATGATAGGCTGACATAATTCAAAGGAGGAGGTCATATTGCAAGCTAATTGTGTAGTATTTGTAGGAACTGAGGATTGGAGAATATTTAAATTGCTCATTTTTCTCAACCGACTTTGGCTATTTCAAGTGGTGGGTATTTAGTTGGGTCGCACGGGCTTGTTCGCAAAACGTGTTATTGGTCATTTTTGTGGTTTTGGATGCAATAAGAAAGCAAAAGCTTTTTGGAATTGCACTTTGTTTTCAATTTTTGAGGTACTGGTTTGGACTTCAATGGAAGATTTGTGGGGGCAAGTTTGATGATATTGATTTTTAATGAGATAGTCTTTCATCCTTCCAAAGAAATTACGTAGTTTTTTTATTTCTAGAGGCTGAAGGGCAGTGTGTGTGATTTTTAATAAGAGGGGTTTTGTTTGTTTTTTGGACCTTATGAGTTCATCCACTATAGTTGGGGCTTTTGCCATGTCGGTTTAGTTGGTACAACTGAGTTCAAGAGTATCACGTGGAGTACACATATTGCTTAGGGTTATGTCGTCAATTTGTTGGTTTGTTAGAGTTATTTCGTCTCTATAAGCATTGTATTTGAGCTTATTGTTTAAGCAACTCAAAAAGTTCTTTTAGCAATTCTAGATATAGTGGAATTTGAATTCCTTTCCTTCAGTAAACTGACAAGTTTACATTTGGCTGCATAGTTGCAAGCAGTCGCGTTGCCTATGAGTAATGGCTAATGCAACAACTAACTGTTTGACAATGACACATATCATCCTCTTTACACTAGTGCACAGTTTTGGAACAAGCGTTTGATCATAAGTCTTATCTGTGTGTGACTTGTGTTGATATTTCAGAGTTGCTTACCAGATGAGGAAATTGTAGTTTTTGTTGTTTCCACCACCGGGCAGGGAGATCCACCAGATTCCTTGAAGGTTGGTTGCTTTTGTAAATGAATGTTGGTTCTTATGAATCCTTGCGTGTCCTTTAGTTATTCCAATTTGCACTTTTGTAGCTGTTTTGGAGGAAACTTTTGCAAAGAAATCTGAGCAGAAATTGGCTGGAAGGAGTTCACTATGCTGTGTTTGGATTGGGTGATTCGGGTTATCAGAAATATAATGTAATCACTCTACAGTTCTATTTATCATTGCAGAATTACGGTACTTCTTTCTCTCTGGATAAGTACATTTATACTCTTTTTTGATCCGCTTATCTATTTATCTAAAATTGTCTTCAATTGGAATCGAATACTGGACTAAGAACATACATTTCCCTTTGTAGTCTTGTGTTTCTTTGGGGGTTTCTTTCCGTCTCCTATGAGGAAAAATAAACTTTACTTTACCAAAATTTGATTTTTGAATTAACTTTTGAACCTGCTGATCTGTATATGTTTGTATCCAAATCATTTTCCCTTCCATGTTGATATTTGGAGTTTCACAAGCTTCTTTTAGTCTTTGTATGTCCCTTCACACGTACACATAGGTTATATACAATATACTAGCTGCACGAGTTTCTAAGGATACAAATTTAGATCTAATTTAGGATTAGTACATGAGTATATTCCTTTTGTACCAATAACTTGTTTTCTAAAATGTTGACTTACTATCCTTTGTTTGTGACTGTTTAGGGGCTCCTGTTGTTTGTTTTTGTTAAGCGAAATTCTAAAGAACTAGTGTCTAGTAGTTTTATGTTCTAGTTTAAGTTTGCTTGTGTGTTTTTAAATATTTTTTATTTGATATTAGAACTTCACATATTGAGACAATAAGAGGATTACCAAACTTATTCTTTGTTTGCTTTTTCAAAAAACTTTTAAGTGTTGCTAGTTAGATTGAACTTGAAAAATGAGAATTTTTAGTGAATTTGAGTTGTTTGCCTCACTCATCTCTACCCTCCACCTTCACCTCCTTCACCCAATAGCCTCCTTATGTTCTCTTACCAGTCACCACCACTCAATCGATGTCTGGCCGCAAGAACTTCAAAAGTCATCCCTTCTTTTACCCTCCAAACACCTTCTCTAGATAAACTGAAAACTCAAACTAAAACAAATTGCAAATCATTAACAAGTATCGAGTAACAGAGTGGCACATGCATGGTAGATTTCATCTAGAATCATCGAAGTTACAGATTCGAGCTAATTAAGGAAATAGAATTTGAATAGTTGAAGTTGGTTTATTCAAAAGGGAAAGATAGTTGAAGTTTGAGAAAAAATTACTACTTCAGGGAGAAAGTGTGAGAAGCAATTGAATTTCTCAATACGGGAGAGGGTCTGTGTCTTGGGAAAGAAGTGGGATTGCACAGCTCAATAGGGCTCCTTAGAGTTAGAAAACTAGCTGCCTATGAGCTATCGAGACAGTGGGATTGCGGGACAGGACTACTCACACTGATAAGCAAAGGAAGAAGTGTCGTGTGCAAGTATGTGTTCTCTCTTCTGATCTGGAATTCCAGACTGACCTTGATAAACCAAAGCGGACAACCTGGCGAACTACCCCTACTCAATTCATTCCTCTTTCCTGTTATCACACATTCACTAGCCCCTATTGAGTAAGGAAGTGTTATTTCAAGCTTCGCATCAAAACCACAAGGGCCACACTCCCTTGTTCATGTAGGTAGGATACGTGTATTGCAGATGTACTTTCTCCCTTTTGCTTTGCTCTGTTTACTATGCTACATGCTTCTGTTTTGCAATGGAGCTCAAGTTAGCTTGAGCTCCGTTACTATGGATGGGTGAACACTGACTCCCTTTATGTCAATGCGAGAACTCGGTCTGCAAGACTGCGGAAAAGAGCTCCTATTGTGATTGAAACAACGTGTTTTGTCCCCGCGCTCTCGGTCTGCAAGACTGCGGAAAAGAGCTCCTATTGTAATTGAAACAATTTGTTTTGTCCCCTCTCTCTCTCTGCCCCATATTGATGACTCTTTTCTTGTCCACACTCTTAGTTTTTTGTTTTTAGTTTGTGTTTGCCTTACGCAATATTGAACCAATTCTAGAATGTGAGGTTTGTGACCCTGTAAACATAGTTGAGTTTTCGAATGAAGCTTGGGTTTATGTATTGGAAGTTGGAACCTTTTAAAAATACGAAGTCCAGGGAAAATTGAGATAGTAATAAGTTTTGTATGTTAGCTTGATAATGTATTATAATGATGTAAATGGTGTTATTTGTTTCCAGGTTTCTCTCTCCAGTTGGTGGAAAAAGGAAAAGCTTACTGAATTACGAAACCCTAGCGGCTTATAATAAAAGACCTCAGTTTATTTAGCCAATAAGATGGATTTGGTAGTTTAACTTTTTTTTTTTTTTCATGGCTTATTGGAGTTATATGATGGGCTAGTTGTTATTGTGGCGCTGTTTCATACTTTGTAACACTAATTCAGAGTTGTGATTGGCGGGTTTCATATTCTATCCATTGCTTACATTATATGGGCTCATTCGTCGAAGAGGATTTTCTGCATCCCAGATAATGTGGAAACCATTGCTTTACTTTAATTTTTTTTGTGTAAAAAGCACCAGACAGCCATTTGTAACAAAACTTGTCACCTTTTTGCACAATTTTGGGGAAGATAAAATGAAAGAATCAGTGAACAGGGAGAGGTATAGTAATATAAAGATTTGGAGGATAATATCTGTAGCTTGATATTTTTTTAGTTTATATGTGCTTCACAATTTTAGGTGGAATCAATATATAAGTTTTGCAAGTTCTTGTCTTTTGATGGAGGTTCTTCAGGTTTAAGCTGTAGATGTCATTCAACCTCTGTTATTCAGTATGGTTAATTTGAGCACAGTTGTCAATGGTTCCTTATGCTTGGTAATTTTAACATCGATAAGTTGGCTTTTAGCTTGTGAGCTGTTTGTCAAATTGAAAGTATCAGTTTTGTCAAATTTCTTGCATGGTATTTGACTAGAACGAGTGACTGGGGCAAGTTTCTTGTCATTCTGTCATATAACTCTTACCTTCTAAGTGCAATATGGTAATTGTGCGATACCTAGTGGAGGTAATCTTATCAAACACGATGCTAATTGTACGGTACTTGAATGAAGCATAGTAAGCTCATGAAATGCTTTGAGTTGAAAGTCATCTGGGGTTATGTTACTGCAGTTTGTTGCAAAGAAACTTGATAAGAGACTTGCAGATCTCGGAGCAACAGCAGTAATTGAAAGAGGTCTGGGAGATGATCAACACCCTTCCGGGTAAGGTTAGGTCCTTACATATGGATAGCAAAAGTTACTTGATCTGACAGAGAGATCTAAATTGTTCTTGTTGGATTTAATTGATTTTTGTTAGTTTTTCAGTCGTTGCACAATTAATAGGTAATGATGGTAGCACCTTCTAGTGAGATAGATAACATATATGAAGTTTTAGGCTCACATCCTTCTGTGCTAGCTGTTAGGCATTGGTCACTAGGTGTTTCGGGCGCTACTTTTGTGTATGGTGATTTCAAATAACTAAAGAAATTTTAGTGCCCCTGTTTGTACTGCTATAACCTATTTCACTCCATCGCTTATATGCTTTTTCGTGATTTTTACAACCTAAACACACAAAATGCTTGGGTGCCTAAATGTGAGACTGGTGGAAGTCTAGGCTAATTATCCTTTGCTCAGTCTTTCTGCTTTTTCTTCATTTTTTAATCAGTTTTACCCCGATGTATCAAATACTTTTTTGCTCATGCCCCAAGTGGTATGCAATTATGACCATTCTCATTGGAATCCAAGTGGGGCCGCCATGCCTTTGAAGTACCTCCTCTGCCCCCACTTGCGAGTTATGCTTTCCAATTTGGATCTTCTAGAACGTAAGGTCTATTTGAATCGTTGAAGCGAAGGGTTTTGAATTTTCCAGAACTATCCCTTCTAAGTTAGAAATATATCCGATATGTTTAAAAGTGGGAATAAGGGAAATATCTGTGTTAGATGTGGAGCAATACTACCTATACAACAACCAACCACAACAATTGACCCAACTCTCTCTCGTGGGGTGGGTTCCACAACGGGCCCACAACCTTGTGGTTGGTTCTCTGAAGTTCTCCCTCACTAAGTTTTCATAATCTTAAAGTAACTCTCTCTCATGAGCAATACTATCTATATTGACATGACAGGTGGTGTGTGAATTGCTTTTATGGCAAGATATGAAGTTTTATTTTAGTTTATATGCCGACAAGGTGCTAAAACTTCAAAAGTTTCTTTCTAAAATGTGGTACACTCTAGGAAAATGATGCCGGACAAAAAGAAAATTTTTGCCAATAAAAAAAAAAACGTGGTACACCTGTACTTCTTTTTTACCGTGCCAGTTGTTAGTAAAAAATCCTATTTCTATTTTAGGTAATAGGTGAGAGTTTTCATGACTTGTTGGCCACTGCATTGCTTCTTTAGTATATTGCATTCACTGCTTGTGGTGGTTTGATTTAAGATTCTCCCTGTGTGTGTCTCTCTCTATCTCTCTTGTCAAGGAAAGCATGTGGGTTGTGTATTTTCGGCTTTGTATTTTCTCTAATTTGACTGTTAAATCAAATAAAATTGACATTCTCGTTTGTTCACATGCCAAGGTATGAAGGTGCTCTGGATCCTTGGATGTCCTTTTTATGGAATATGCTTTACCAAAAGAATCCAAAACTCTTCCCAAAAGGTCCAGATTTTGTGATTCCAGACATGAAATTTCTGGATCAATCGAAAATTCAAATCATTCGTCATGAAGCTGAAAACATTTTTGCACAATTGCCAAATAATGCAGGTAACTTGCTCACTGAAATTGTACCTTAACTTGCATTACTTAGTTCATGGATGATTTTCATCTTGTTTATTGTTTTTATGATAATCACTTACACATATGGGGAGAGTTGTATCGTCCAATACATATCCTGAGTGGAGCCACTTTTGTATTAAAAGGAGACAGGAGAAAAAAAGAAAAAGAAAAGCAGATGCAGTATCCTGTTTTACCCATGCTTTACTGGAGAACTCAAAACATGGACAAAACGAATCAAGTGTTGGCCACATGATTCTGAAATTAAACCAAAGGTTATCCTTTTGTGCCTATCAATTGAGGCTGGCTGCATGAACCCTTTTGGAGGATCACAAATGCTGCGAAACAAGGGGCAGTTCCACACTATGGAGATCTGTTGGGCCAAATGATTAAATGCGAAGAATAAAAATATGAAGAACCTCCATGGAAGCTGAGCTGGCTGATGCACCCTAAAGTTTCGTTAGTCTTACCAAGAACCCATTGATCTTAACATTTTTGCAAAGAATTTTGTCAGTCTTGCTAAATATGGAATCAGAGTTTTGTTCAAATTAATGGCTTGCTGTTTCAAAATGGCCCGAAACCTTCATGTTCTTTCAGAAGCCCACATATTTGTATTATCCCACGAATGGCGAAAGAATTAGCATCTAGTAAGAGGGGTTTTCACTTTTTATCTGGGTTCAGATGGCACGGTAAACACCAGCCACAATAGCTGCATGATCTGTCTTTTAATAATGGGGCTTTCAGAGAACATGTGCTGTATATGTCCGTGTAATATCCACACATACCCATATTA
The DNA here is from genome assembly GCA_014822125.1 of Arbutus unedo. Classification (NCBI taxonomy): domain Eukaryota; kingdom Viridiplantae; phylum Streptophyta; class Magnoliopsida; order Ericales; family Ericaceae; genus Arbutus; species Arbutus unedo. Next base: position 3,456 of record JABCMJ010018925.1, on the reverse strand, counting down.
GGCTCTTGTAATTATTGCAGTAAATTAACCTTCCAGTGCTTCTAAATTGTATGGAACTTTAGTGCAATTTGGATTTTTACCAAAATCTGATTACAGTGGTTTCCAAAAAAAAAAAACTTACTCATTGCAAGATTTCTGACACTGTCTCAGATTTGAAGTTTATCGAGACGCAAATCGAGAGGGCTCGCTCAATGTCCCCTGGAAAACTTTCTCATGACAAGAAGACGCCTGACTGCTTTTTAAAAATGGTTAGTGATAGTATTTCAATTAGTGTGTATGTTGATAGTATTGCTGATATTTAACAAGATTCTATCCAATAATCCAAAAGTTGTTCAGCGTATCAGGCTATCAGCCAATATGAGGTGCAGTAAATTGCAATGCTCATTTGATGTTTAGTTTCTTATGCTTGAAGTCTTATTTTATTAAAGTTTTTCAAATTGTTAATAGCGGTTAATTCTCATACTATATGAGATGGTGTTTTTCAACTTAATCACACAGTGCAGAACCTTGTTCATGTGTAAGCTTTAAACTCTTGTGTATTTGGAAAGTTCTTAAAAAATAGAGTTGATTTATACCGAAAAGGTTCATGTTGTAGCTTCTCAATCAGTTATTGACAAACAAATAGCTGCAACAGTGAGACTTTCAATTTCTTCACCCTTTCTATCCTTTTGGTACAAGTTACTATATTTTGTTGAGAGATATTACTGGTTGTTATGTATAACTTATATCACCTTGAATAGTGTCTATCATCACTCAAAATCAGCCACATGTCGTACCAATAATTTCAGTGGAAAAGGGTGGTATAGGTAATTATGTTAGGAAAGACGTCGAAATGATTGAGAGGTGTTGATTGACTTGATTCAGAGGTTGTGCTTTATTGTTGGCATTAATTTTGAGCGTATGGATAGTCACAGCGATACATAAGCTCCATGCGCGCGAGTACATCCTGCGTATAACCTTATTAATTGAGCTTGTTATCTGATTTTGAGACTTTATTTTGGTTAGATGAAAATAGTTCTTCACTTTAGTTTGCTGATTATCTTTTGTGTCACTAATTTTAAGTTGGCACATACTTGACTTGTCGACTATTTTACTTCTTGAGAAGGGAGAGATTCAAGAATGTAGTAATTATCACACGGGGGAAAATATATCTGCTTGTCATGTTCATGTCTTCTCTTTCACTCAGACCAGAAGAAAGGATATGGAACATTCTATCCAAACTTTTGTTTCTCTCCTGCTTGATAATTGTTTACTTTTCCTACGGCTACCAAGTTTTATTTCAAGTGATTTCCTGTAGAAAATTGGCCTAGCCATGGAAAAATATAGTTTGTTTGCTCACTGGGATGCGTGATAGGTCTCTAGAGCCATTTTCACTGGTAATGGTCCCTGGTTGGTGGATTTTTGAGTGACAATATTCTACTGCACATATGTAGATATGTTCCTTATCGCGTGAACATGAGCTATTCATTGAAGACTTTGTGCACACACCCACACACACGTGCACATATTCTCTCTCTCTCTCTCTCTCTCTCTCTCTCTCTCATGTGTGCATTTCGTGTGAGAGAGACTCACTCGCCCACCTGCACATACGTGAATCTATGATTGTGTGGTAGCCATAAAAGTAGACATGCTAAATATCAGTATGTGTTGAATTACTCATCCCTATTTTAATTTGTTCAAATGGACAACTGTAGACAAAAAATCATCTGCTAACGATAGCAGGCTCCGGCAAAGATGTTCGCCACTTTGAATTTGAGCCTCACTCGTCTGTAAGTCAGAAGCATTCTCTTGATCCTTAAATCAAGTCAAAGCTATCAACTTCATTGATTATCAAACAATTTAAATACGAGATTGCAATGCAGCCTAATTCATCTTCGTATTTGAACTTTAATTTATGCCTTTCAGGTTATTGAATATCAGGTTGGCGATGTTCTTGAGATTCTCCCTGGTCAAAGTCCTGTTGCAGTTGATGCCTTTATACGCCGTTGTAATTTGAACCCAGAAACATATATCACAGTATGTGGTTTGCTTCCATTTCAGTTGCCTGTAGAGCGTTGTTTGTGGTTTTCTCCTTTGTTTTCTTTGATTCAATGTGTGATTTCATGTTGAAGGGTGCATATTCTTATATTGTAGTATCTTGTTATAGTTTATAAACTCATCCTCTTGGTGGTTACATTTAATTTATCGTAGATCTGCTGTATGGACTGCTGCGTACATCTTTTAATCATGCTTATATCCTGTACGATTGCCGATGTGGTTAGTCATGCGAAATTGACGCAAGTTTACAGTACCAGCATGTCGTGTATGATGTGCCATAGGTTGAAGGTGCTAGGAGATTCTTGATTTGTAACTTGTCATGTACGGTTTAAAATTTAAATGACCGATGACTTTAAAAGAAAATATGGTGTAAAATGGATGGAAAACTGGGATTTATGGAAGCCAACCCAAAATATTAAGCTAGTACTTTGTGGAGTTTAAGCAAATGAAAAACTTTTTCCTGTCCCACAAGACATTAATACCTGAAAGTGGGCATCTTGATTATATCCTTCGTTTCTATGAAGTTTTTTCTCATCCTCATTTCTATTATTCTATGTACTTGATGTATCTGGATGGTCATTTATCTTCTCTCATTATTTGCTTTTAACTTTTATGATTAAACTATGCTAATATTAGAGGCAGTGGTATTGTTGCACTTTAATCTCAGTTGACTTTCAGAAGTGGTGGACAAATACATTTTTACATGAATCTATGTGATTGTGTTATGCACTGTTAGGTCCATCCCAGGGGTACAGAGAATCACCTTCTTGATTCGAAGATCCCCGTCCAATTAAGAACTTTTGTGGAATTTACGATGGATGTTGCATCAGCCTCCCCCCGACGATATTTCTTTGAGGTAAATCTCGCCGTATATATTTTCTGCATCTCTATTGCAAACTCTCTCTATAAATTTTTCCAGCGTAGGTCGTTTAATAATATGTTGCGCTTCCATTGTAATGCTAGTCACGGGTCAAGCCTTTTCCTATCAAATCACTGAGTCTTTGATAAGGAATTGAAACAAAACCCATCCCCCAGTATTACAATTTGATTCTTCTGGGAATCAGCCTTCATATGCTGCTTTCGTTTTCTTCCATAAGCAAGATAAGTTTGGAAGCTTCATTTTCGTAGGCAGCTGTATTACATTGGGATTCTAATAGGTGAAATGTGTTCTCACAGCAGTATAATTTAATTCACCTACTGTGATGATTTACATGTTCTCCGTTCATTGAGGTATAATGGTGTCTTTTGCACTCAAGAAGAATATATTGTTTACTTAAATCAAGGATATCAATAGTGACCCGCCTCACTTTGTTAAGACTGGGCTTTTACCATTTTTTTCAGGGATAGGCTCAGAGTCGAGATTACAGATGGAAACCTCTGTTGGGGATCAAGTGGGGATGGTTTATAGGCGCCCCCCCC
>JABCMJ010018904.1:0-35368 GCA_014822125.1 Arbutus unedo | reverse complement strand
TCATTATCACTGGTAGCAATGACACTTTGATATCTGGATTACTTAACACTCTCAATTCTCAATTTGCTATGAAAGATCTTGGTTCTTTACATTATTTTCTGGGTATCGAGATCACCAGAACTTCATCAGAGCTGTTTATGTCTCAAACAAAGTATGCCAAGGATCTGTTAAAAAAGGCAGGCATGGAATCATGCAAATCTAGTGATTCTCCTGCTTCAGTTGGGAATACTGATATGGCTGTTCAATCTCCAGTCTATGAGGACTCCACGTTTTACAGGATGATAGTTGGTTCTCTTCAGTACTTAACAATTACAAGACCAGACATTTCTCATTCAGTTAATCGTGTGTGTCAGCATATGCATTCCCCTACAGTTTTCCACTTTCAACTGGTTAAACGTATTCTTCGCTATATTCAAGGGACACTTACTCACGGTTTACATTTCAGTCCTGGTCCATTTTCCTTGACTGCTTTTGTTGATGCGGATTGGGCCGGTGATGTGTTAGATCGTCGTTCCACATCTGGTTATTGTGTATTTTTTGGGTCCAATCTGGTTTCTTGGTCTGCCAAAAAGCAACATACAGTTGCTAGGTCCACAACTGAAGCTGAGTATCGTGCTTTGGCCAACACTGCAGCTGAAATTTCATGGTTGTCTCAACTATTGAAGGATTTGCAGATTACTTGTCCTCCTCCTCATCTCATTTGGTGTGACAATCAATCTGCCATCTCTCTCGCTTCCAATCCAGTGTTCCACGCTCGTACTAAACATATTGAAATTGATTATCATTTTATTCGTGAGAAAGTGTTGTCTAACCAAATCTTGGTTAAGTACGTTGCCTCGTCCCACCAACTGGCTGATATTTTTACTAAGAGTTTACCTATTGCTCGCTTTCTTCTCTTAAAATCCAAACTCATGGTCCTCCCGCCCATGGGTTTGCAGGGGGATGTTAGGAATAATCAGGACACTCATGGCATTAGTCCATTACCCAGTGACAATTCAATGAAGTAAAATAATGGGTTTTCATTCTTTGTCGTCTTCCAGGAATGGTAGCTGAAGCTGCTCTCCTCTGCCCTGATTGGCTGCTCCTCTCCTCTGCCCTGATTGGTTGATCAAGAAAGTTTTGGATTGCCAAGTCAGCTGTTTGGTTAATCTGTTACAAGTTAGTTACGGGCTGTTAGAAGTTTGTTACAGAAGTTAGTTGGGTTTGTTAAAGCTTTCCCGTATCTTGAGTTGTATATAAATAAATGTTGTAATCTCTTTGAAAGTAAGAAAAGAATAACAGAACAAAAGAAAAATCAGAGCTTGAGGTTTCTACATTGTGTATTTTCATACCCCCTAAACACCTACCCTCTCCATTATCTTGTTGGGTTAGAAGTGCTTGCCCCTACCCATACAGTCTACCCCCAACTCAGCCCACTATTAGGTGGTAGTACCGGAATACCCCACCACATGGCCAATCCTAATTTATCTAGCATACATTGCTGTGTCTGAAAGGGTAGGAGTTCTAAAATGTGATGATTTCTTTGCTTTGCCAAAACTAGGAAAAAATGGAATTTCAATTCTATCCTTGTCCTAGTACACACACACGCACACACACACACAATTATCTTGTATTTCTTCCCAGTGCTCTTTCAGAGTGATGATTGTGTTTTCTGTTTTGCGCTATTTCTAGTTTGGGATTGGAAAAGCATGTCACCCATTTTGCTTTAAGTTCTGTTGTTTTTTTTTGCTTCCATGTCCTTTGGCAGATTTAAAGTGATTTGGAACAAGGCATCGCTGGTGTTGTGCCTCTTGATCCTGATCACGTCGGAAAAGAGGCGGTGATTGATACTTTGGCTGCTAATGTGGAAGCAATGATTGAGGCTGACAGAAAAGTTCCTTCCCTTAAACAACTTCTTGTAAGCAAACCAGAAATGTTATTTTGGGTATTTTCTAGAGGGTAGACCTCAATTTTCACTTCACTTTATTTGAAGCAGTGCCTTATATGGAGGACTGGTTTTCCAAATAATGAGCTCGCAGGTGTAGTATTTGATGATGTTCCTATGGTTTTGAAATGTGGCATTCTTTGAGCATCAAAGTTTTTCGTGAAAAAAGGAGGGTACTCGATCACCTGAAATGCAGACTGAAAGCAGGCCCCTTTTGCCTGAACTGATGGAACAGTTGGTTCTGAAATATTTTAGAAACAAAAATTTCCTGACTGCAGGTGAAAACAATGCATTTCCGTGGACTAAGATCGTTATGGTTTGACTTGTTTCAGGTTTTTACGTGTATTCTAGTTGTAGCAGAGTATCAAAATCTTAGCCAGCTCAAATTGTGGGATATGAGAAAGTACTTGTGCAACATAACAAGGGGTTGACAGTGAATGGGTTAAGGATTACTGCTGCTGTTTTCAATAGCTTTCTTTTTTCAGAAACAAGTATGGATCAGCTGACCAGCGTCTGTAACAGCCAAAGCCTCTTGCCTACGTGTTACCTTCCGAGAACTGGAACCGTGTTCAATATTTTCCAAACAGGACTTCTTTTAGAGCCTCTAACAGAGTTTGCTAATGTCTTGGACTCTAAATCAGTCTCTAGACTAGTAAGCTCTAAGCCCCCCACCATCCACGCTTAAAGGTTTTTTTTTTTTTTAACTTTTTGTTTTACCTTGGCATTTCCTATTTCCGCTTGAACCCCAACATGAATCCAAGTTCCAGACACACCATTAGTGATGCCATACGAACTTCTTTAGTAGATTGCAGTTAATTTTATAGTTCAAATTTCTTTGTTCCAATGGAGCCTAGTTTGTGCTCTGAAGTTGCCCAGTTAGACTCAACCATGACCTGTGTCATTCCCCGGACTTACTAGGAGATTATTTGTCTTGAACTTGTACATTTCACATAAACTTCCATCTTCCCCACACAAAACAATATTCTGACATTTCAAAAGGGATTTGTTTGCTACCTTGCTCTCCTAAAGGCAAGTGCCTGCTAATTACCATTTCAGGTTTGGAAGTGATGATCTATGTACAGCCCAGAAACGAACCTCTCCCAGAAAATCATGGGTTTAAAACTGTTGAATCATCTTTAGGAATATGACTCCAATTAGTCTTGTTTCATCTTCTGCCGTGTTGGCTCTGTAATGATCATTCTGCGTAACTCATGGCTTACAACTCTTTGTTTTCTCTTCTATTTACCAAAACAAAACAAAAAAAAAAGGTTTCTGGTGCTTCTGTTTGGAGATGAGGAAAAATAAGGAGAGGGAGAAGCCATTTTTAAATCGTGAAGGCAAATAGATTTAAATCATAAATTATGAAGTTATTGGGGAAGGTGCCTTCCGACAGACCCAAAAGGGCTAGTCAATGGAAAGACAATTATTAGTTCCTTGTTTCTACTAATTAGGTACTCAATGTTTGTCATGGGAACTTTCATGGGACTTACCCCACCAATGTGGGTCAGGGTGGTTGTTTATGTACTTAAATATACCCACTAAACAAACAAGGAATTTTTATTTGTTTCCATATAATAGGTCCATTTTAACTCTGATAATTAGACTTGAATAATCATCCTTAAATCTTCCATGGCTGGGATGGACATTATAAATCACTTGTCCAGACAGAGTATGTGGTATAGTTTTGATTGATTTCTTCTCTTCATTTTTCTTATCGATCAATGTGACCGGTGGTCACGGATTCAAAGTCTCCGTGCTTACAGGATTAAGTCTTCGTACGTTTAACACTTCTACGGACCTTACAAAAGCGAGAGCCTTGTGGATCCGGTAGTTCTTTTCATTTTCTTATAAACCAGCTGGACCACAAGAGAAAGCCCAAAGGCTGACAGAAAAACAAAAGACAAAAAAGTTCAGTTTGCTACAGCATAGTTGACTACTGAACCTCCCTGATCACGATTCTAATTCCTGTGGTCTTGTTTATTTGATTTTCTTTGCCAAGTAAATTAATTCCATTTCCCATAAACTGCATCCATGTCCAAGTGGAACAAAAACAGAAGTCTAAACGGAAAACTACGCATGAGAGAAGAAGTTTATAACTAGATCATTGCCATATCATGTAATCATTTGGGGAACAATTGTTGTGTATAATCCAATCAACACCTTAGTCTCTCTCTCCCCTTGATGATCAATTTGACTTCTACGAAATAAAACCTTACAAACTGTCAACAAAACCAAAATTTTCAAGAAGTACCCGATACCCTCGGCGAAGTCACCGGGAACAATGGCAGAAGCTGAGGCTCTGACCCTCTGGGCGTTGTTGCCGGCGATGCAAGAAGATAAAATCCTCTCTCTGCAATGACCTTTTCTTCTAGAGAGAAGAAATTACATGTTGAAGGTGAAGAGGACCTATCATGAATATCAAGCTTTTGTAGGTCAAGAACACTGGGTGACAATATCTTGGGTTGATTCGTGGGCAAAATCCCGGTGATGATCTTGAGGTTTTTGAGACTAGTGCTCCTTCTCTCATGGAGCTTGAAACCGGGTTTCTTGGGTCCGGTCTTGACCGGACTTCCCGGTTTGGAGGCTTGTTTGGTGGTGGTTTCTGGGGAGCCAGTGAGCATTTGGACCACTTGTTTGAAGGAGTTTGTGTCTGCTTGAATGAAGGTGGTTGGAAAGCCATTGGTTTCTGATTTGGATATGGGTTTTGGTGTTGACTGGTTTTCTATAACATTGTTGTCAGTGGTGCTAAGTATGTTACTGCTTTTAGTGGAGGTCTGCAGAGATAGGTTTTCTCTCTCTAGGGTCTTGTGTGTGTTCTCCATTGATGGGTCTACTTCCATACCTCTCTCTTATATTTTAAGGGGTGTGCGTGTGCGTGTGAGAGAGAGAGAGAGAGAGAGAGAGAGAGAGAGAGAGGGGTTTGATAGTTGATACAACTTTGGCTTTGTTTAGTGGAAAGTAGGTTTAATCTGTTTAGTTGAAGGGTGGGTTTGATAGGTGTTGAAGGAACATATCAAAGAGTTGAATTGTGTTAGGGAAAAAGCAGCCATTATAAAGGTTTGACTCTAATGTTGTGGTGATGGTTAAAGTACAAATGATCAATGCAATTAATCAAGAGTTGGTCGTCACTCCGATTAATAATTGAGCAAGTGGGTGCGGGATGCTCTAAATTAACTTTAATCAGCCTTCTGATAAACAAAAAACTACTCTTAATGAATTTTTATTGGTTAACTCTTAATGTCATGGGATCCTAAACGTTTGTTTATTGTTTATTTCGTGTCTCTAAATTGAGGTGAGACAGGAAGTGAGAGTGTAAGTAGGACAAGGAGAACAACTCGAAGAAAGCCTGGTAAGCGAGAATAGGAAAGCCTGGCTCCAAGATAAACAGCTCGAGAAAGAAGAAAGAAAGGAGGGTTTACTGTGTAAATGAGCTCTAGAAATGGGGAGGTGAGAGACAAACGAGAAATTTTTTGAATACTTAAAAATATTTTCCAAAAAATAGCCAACAAGGAAGAGAAAGTGACTATCCCATCCTGGCCATGCAAGATATATGATTGAAGTCTTTGGACCGTGACACATTTGGATTCTCGTAAGTGTTGATTGCAATCATTCAACGTGTAATAGCTCGGATAGTCATAATCGTGACACGTCATCAAAAAGTTAAAGCTTGCTTCTGTAACCACCAAACGTAGAGTGCCACTTTGTGAACTAAGAAGATGATGATACCTATCAAGATCCAACGACAAAGGTAGCTGGTGAAAGAACGGGCGCCATTAAATGCAAAAGCAACCGTCCATTCTTGATCGAAACATAATTTTCTGCATCTGAGCTCATGTATAGACTAGGAAATGAAGGACAACTAATGAGCCCATTTTTCTTTGCTCTGCATCACATCACTCAATGCTTGACAACATTTGATGATCACTTCGCACCCAAGCACATATTGACAGCTTATCTACATGGGTGGTCGTCCCGACCACTTAGAGCATAATGGCTTCGTCAGTAGATGCTCATCCCAATTGGGTGGAATCCACTTTGCCCAGGAATAGTCAGCTCATCCTAATCGAAAGGAATCAAAATCATGGTCCGCTAGGAAGGACCCAGGGAAGGGAGTCCTTAACCACCCGAACAAATCCCGCGAGCAACGGCCTTAATTGCTCAGAATCCCAAGGATGGCGTGTGTAATAAAGGAGGCGTGCTCGGCAGCCATGAGCCCATCTGAAATGTGCCCCTCCTCTAACCTTTTTAAGGGATGAGTCGTAAGCGGCCAGTGGATAGGTACGTTTTGCACACCCAACTCTCGCACTTTTGTACCTACACATCATTGCTATCTCTTTCTCTACAGAAATCTAACTTGATCGTGAAAGCGTTATTGTCCGGACAAACACTCACGGTCACTAAACATTTTGCAAGAACCAACGCAATAGTTTTGTAACTGTTGTATCAGTTTCCAGCACCATCGATCCGCGAGTAGTTTGTCTATTAAGCTACCCATAAAGTTATAACCTAAACCTCAATCACCTAATCAAGAAAATTCGGATTGCTACCTATATGATGACCTTGTTAGGCAGTTGAAACAATTTCCGATTTCAATGAGTGGAAAAGTGAAAGTAAGGAGAAGAATCAGATTCTCCACTTTGTTCTTTTCTAGTAGGAGTCGTTAAGTCTCTTATGTAATGTAAGAAGAATACTTAAAAGGTAAGGAGTTAGGGCCCTATGTCTGCCACAAGGCCCACAACTATACTAGAAGAGACTTCCATCAATAGAAATTCCCTATCAATATAATTTGGACATCGAAGGGAGTAATATCTAGTTACATTTGTGAACGAATTTTTGTGTGTTTGTTTCTTTCTTTTTAGAATAAATATAAGCATGGACTTCTTCGTAGACAAAAATTCGAGTATCTAAAACCAATAATATATATTCATGTTTGGTATAAATAAAATCACGAGGGACCTTTGGATTTTATAACTGCCGAGATCTTTGAACTTCTAACCATGAATTGCATGAATAAAGATTAATGGAGGATATATAGTGGAGTCTCTTGGGTTGCGTAACAAACTAGGTTCTCCGGTTGCTGAGGAACCCACATCCAAACCATTCACACTCCTTAAATTTCCAACAATTCTTTTTCTAATATCATAACGTCGGTTCAATTTATGAGAATTGGCTCTTTACAAAAAAGCACGTATATTATTCTGTGTTTTCTTTATATATATATATATATATATATATATATATATATATATATAATATATGCTTCTTTTCTGATTAATATATATCTAACTACAAAGATACTTTTGAGATGTTTACTTACGATTCTCTTGTAAGCAATTTTAACCTTTTCAACTTTTATGTTGTGCATTAATCTGTGTGTCACCACTATCCTAGGGGCCTACTTCTAGAAACCTTTAAGCCTTCTAAAAGCAAGATTAAGGGGATCAGATGCCAGGTAGCATATGCTTACTATAGTTTATACCTACTCAGTGACGACTCCTTTACTATAGTTTATACCTACGCATTGTATTCGGATAATATGTAGAGACATTGAGAAATATTAAAGAAAAGAGTAAAATGATTTAGTCGTGGTGGCAGTTTGATTCGGATTTGATCTATGTATTTATGGCATAATTATGTCAAGTTAATTATAATTTGTTTATAAGGGCTCCAATTAGGAAGGGATGGAGTTAGTTGGACGTGACTTCGGGACGTCTGCGATGATAGTTCTGGATTGAGAGAGTAGCAACTATTGTCTTGCGCATCCTTAGGCCGATAAGGAGAAGCGGCTAATGTTTGTTGTGACTGGTCCTGCTGAATCCACGTTACGAAGGATCTAAATAGGGTGAAGTAGATATTGACTTAAGTAAATGGTGGAAGGTCTCTGTCTTGCCGGGTCGATATTCGGTTGGGTATATCACCTTAGACTATGGCCCATGATAAGCACGGACTGGTCAATATCAACCGATTGCCTATACTAGTGTTTAAAATGGTAAGATTGAATTTCTGTAGCGGTAAATCTAAAAACTTAAATACAAGATTCATAATAAACCTATATGTTTATTTCTGCTACTTTATGCTATGTTCTTTAATGTGATTATTATATCTGTCAAATTACATATTTCTTGAGTTAGTGTTTCGGGTATATTTTTCGCTGAGTATTATGTATTCATGGAGCAATTTCTCTATCCCTGGCATTCATGTCAGATGAAGAAGTGCAAGAAGAGAGACAACCCAAGCTGGAACAACCGAGCTTCGATGCTAAAAACTACGACAACACATGGATACCATACCATCAGTAGCTTTGTTCTTAATTTAAATTCACAATGTAAACCTGAAATGGATATTATAGTAATTTTGTCAAATTTCTACAAACAATGTTTTAATTCGCATTCCACATCTATGAATTTATGTTTTAATCATAGTTAAATGGCATTAAAATATTTTAATTAATGTTTTGAGAAATCGGGACGTTACATATTGTTCCACAATCGCAAGTTTTTCAGATAATTACAACTAGGCCGGTTTGGTCCAGATCTATTTTTTAACACCTAGAAACTGGAAATCGAACCGAATCTCCGGTTTTTGAAATGGTTCAAATCGAAATCGAACCAGATCTAATTGTGGGCTCCTTAAACTGACCGTCTGATCCTGTTGTTGGTTTTAATTTCACCCCTAAATATGAGTATAAGAAGATGAATCTTGCATTGTCGTTGATTTTTTGGCTAGAGTAGGCTAAAATAATACCAAGGAGATATAATGAATATCGCAAAAGTCAATAAATTTTTGTTTCATTCGTCAAAAGAATTTTAGTCATATTGCAAACAATAGTCTGCAAATCCATAGACATAATAACAAAGAGAATAATCCTACCTTTGCCTGGAATGCAGATTATGTTGAGAGTAGAGAATACATTCAAATACATCTACAAAATGATAGTAGGCAGAATTATTATAAAATAACTAGTCTGGAAAAAGAGATGACATGGGTCATTATTGTTGATTTAATGGAGTCAAATTTTGATTATTTTTAATAATTTATAGCACAATGGCATCGAAAATAATTTTTTACATGTGTCAGTTCACTCTACATGACGCCTATGTGCCTACTAATTTATGAAACTTTATCTTCCACAGTCTTTATATGGTGAGTAATGCTAGGAACACATGTGTCTCGAATATATCTGTGTTCAAAATCATTGGATATATATAGAGCTCTTAATAATTTGTGAACCCCAAATGCATCTAACTGTTTTGGATATAATTGTGCCCGAAACATATGTGTTCTAAGACTTTTCCTTATATGGGTGGATGGTGGCGGTGTGGTAGTGATGAAGATGGAGGTCACGATGAAACATTGTCATTGGAGGTTAGTTTGGTGGTGAAGACTTGTGAGTTGGAGATATGTTTTTTTGACGTCTTAGGTTTGAAACTTCTGAAGTGTTATCAACTCTTATGAGAGCAATATATACAAAGCAAAAGCCCTGGTTTTAATGGCTCCCCGCAAGTGAACAATGTAATTAGTATCTAAAAATTAATCGACATTAAATTAGAAATAATCCCAAAATCGATCAGATACCTCAAGTCTAGGTATTTTTCCGATTTTGAAATTATTCTCGATCTATTGTCGACTATCAACAAACAAGTCTTTAATTGATGGTAAATGTAAATTCAATCCACGAAAGGAGGCTAATCACCACTTTAATTGTATTTTTTGTTGTCAAAAATTGAAATTAATTTTTTAAATATTAATCAAAATATACATAAATTACCTCAAATACTATGAATTATTTATAAAAAGTAAAAGAGCAGAACCATATTATATGTGTCCACGCAATGGCAAATAGTACAAGTGTCGAGACATAATGGGGTTGGTAATCCCAAGATAGCCAGAAAGATCCAATGAGTAGTCCACAACAAAATATACGATTTGGGAGACTGTAGTACAGTTTCTTATAGTGTATGTATAATACAAATAAAATGATATAATTTTATTCATTTCGTTTTCAAAATTATATCGTTTTAACTTATCACGCGAATTGTTATTAAAATATATGAGAATCAAAATGATGTAATTTTATGAGTAAAACGAATAAAACTATATTATTTTATTCGTATTATACGCGCATTATATAAAATTACATTATAGCCTCCTTCAATCCCAAAAGAATATATGGGCTTGATTGGCTTTGCCTTTTGATTGGAGGTCGAAATTTATGAGTTATCCAAACTGATAGCCAAAAAAACAGCTGTACATAGCAAATGGGGGACCTTGACTTCGTTTGTTCAACATAGAAATTATGATAAAAATTCGAAAAACTATTTATATACTTTTCCAAATAGGAGATTATTGTTCTCTTTGATTCAACAATGGTGTTCTCCATAGTTTTGACGATTTATAAGGATAGGCGGTGTAATTTAACCATATCTTATATTTTGAAGGACATTTTTTAAAATATCAGGAATTGTGATGGAAAATTTTTCTTAATTGGTGTTACTGTCATTTTTCTTTTGATCTACCAATGTTTGGATATGTTTAAGGGTAATTTACATAACACCTCCTTCGTCTATCATTCGTTTTCATTTAATCTCCTTTATTTTTTAATTATTCTAATGTACTTTTTGATCTTTTCAAATATAACAATCGACTCTTTTTGAATTGATATACATGACTACACACCGTATTCTTCTCTAACTGCGTAATTCATAAGGGGTCCATTGTTATATTTAAAAATATCAAAGGGTACATTAGGATAATTAGAATATTAAAATGATTAAGTGAAATTGAGTGATAGATGAAGGAGATTTTATATAAATTATCCTAAGTTCTAATCGAATATTTGCTAAGCTCTTCTCAATCTTGTTAACGACTGGCCATCCACGTCACGATAACAAAAATTAAGGAAAAAACTGTCGCAACTTGACCCAAAAGACTACGTCTACGATGATCAAGATAAAAAACTTAGAGATTTGGTCTCTTGTAAAATCTTAAATTTAAAATCTCTTAAATACTATCAACTACTATGCGTACAGTCCAGACAGAGTACACTTTATAAAAAAATATTTACGGTGAGAGTAGTACTATAGACTTTATTTTGTAAAAGCCTTTGGATTTGTGTTTGCGTTACTTCCTTTTTGGTTGATTAAGCAAGCCAGCTTTCACCATTGAAAGTTTGGACTATAAGAAGCAGTCAATGTCATGTCCCACAACTTGGCAACAAATAAGTTGGCATTTATTTTCCCTGAGTGAAATCAACCGTTAGAGGACAGATGGGCTCTAGAATTAATTTCTTATGATTATGATTGATTCCAGCATTTTTAAGAAATCAACTGCCTCTTTGATGTATGTACTAGCGTTCAAAGGCTGAACCAGGAATTTAATTTATTTTATGCTAAAAATGAATCAAACTAAAAAATATATTGAACTATAAATAATGGGGTGGGCTAAAATTACTTGTACTAAATAAAAAAAATTTCCTTAGGGGCTGGAGCCCAGGTCAGCCTTTTAGTGCTTCCACCTCTGCTAACGTTACCGTTGGTTATATATGAACTTTATGTGTTGTGTGAGACCCACACATAAGATGGCACAAACATGTTTATGTTTGAATTGATATTTGTTGTATCATTTTTCATATTTAAAAGACTGGGTACCTGATAACACCCCAAATTTCGAAGACGTTAATTTAAAATAATTTATCAAAAGTCAACTATATTTTCATTACTTGGTCAAAATATGGTTTGATTACAATAATCCAATTTGAAGGAAATTACATTAAAAATTTAAAATTAAGAGCTCGAAATAAATCTAGGTGAACCACAGGGCTACGACATCCTCCTCTAAAGTACCATCGTTGGTATCTGGATAAGAGGCCTCGGCAACGTTATCTTTGACACCTGACATAAAAGGACAGGGACAGAAAAATTACACCAGATGAGCGATTAATGCTTAATAAATAAAACTACCCTAAATTCCAAATCTATGCAATAGATCATATGATGCATGATCAAAAAGATAGTATAAGTAGTTAATCAAGTTTTATGAGTAGAGCAATATAATCAGAGTGTGATATAATCATGTTAAACAGTAAGCGGAAGCATTAAACAAGTAAGTGCAGTAAATAAATAAAATGTCGACAATATATCCTTAAGTTAAACCCTATGACTTGTTTATAAGTTTTTGATACACACATCTGACCCATATCAGTTATCAAAATTTTATTTTCCAAAGTGGTGTCATGATGTTCCCGACCACTACGCTGACCTCTTATCCAATGCTAGTGTACCCAAACATCAGCTCCTGTATCACATGCTCCCAACCGTTATGCTCTCAGGATTATGTCTCCCATATGCCGTGTCTTGACTTAGAAAATATCTAATTCCTCCCCTTCAACTACGTTTTATTTTTGAAAAGACATGACACGGCTTATGAACATAATCGGCTCACGACATAACTTGGCTTAATACATGATACGTGATCGACTCGGCTTCAAGACACAGCCTGGTGGTAACAGACGTAGTTCGGCTAAAATTCATATCTCAGCTAAAGACATCCTAACACGTCTTCCCAATGAGTAAGTCAAAACTCGAGTCACCAAAAATAAGAGCTTATCAAATTCTCGATTTGCGTTACAAAACTCTTGACTTTCCAAGACTAGTGTCAAAACCTCGGGTGACATTTCTACTAGCCTCAGCACATTCCTTATTGACTCTATCTAACTTTCGTTCGAACGAGTAGACTCACGATAGCATGATGATATGTTTGGGATGCAAGTTTTAACAAATAATTAAGATGATACAATAAGGTTAGCTATGGACACATAAGGAATAATCGCATGATTTCATCTTACAAAACAACTCATAGCACGTCAGCCCTTGAATAAGATATCAATTCATAATGATATATGATACCTAAAGTTTCAATACGATAATTCGAGCTTGATTATAGGTGTAGTAGTCATTACGTAAGAATTAAGGTGATGTTCTACTTTTCTAAAAAATTTTGCTGTCTAAATTTTTTTCTACGTACAGAAAAAGTTGAATTTTCGAAATTTCGATTTAGGGGATAAAAAGTCCTGGAAATGATTTCTTAATTTTTTCTAAGCACAATGGTATATTCATATGTCTAAAATGCATAAGTCTAGGGTGAGTTTCGGGCCAAATTATAGGAAGAAAACAGGTCATTTTTCGACTTTGTATTAAAATTGGGAAGGTGACATTTTGATTCAAATAAAATTTTAATTTTCTGTAAATGCCATTGTTTCCAAATGGGAGGTACTTTCTTATTTTCATTAAATAAAATTAAAGTAAAGAACTTTACTTAAATTTATGTATAGAAAATAAGTATTATGTCCTATAACGTGTCCTGAATGTACTGGCTTTAAACAGAAACTGATTGTCAACATTTCTCAACAAAGGCATCGATGCTAAGTTCATTCCATAACACACTAATGAGATACAGAGAGATAAAGCACCGGTGTAAGATTTTTAGAGGCACCGGTGCTAAGTCAAATTTACATGCAAAATAGAAGTGCTGCAAGGAGAAGGCATCAATGTTACCAAAAATGAGGCACCGGTGCACCTATGAAAATACAGAATAACGTAAAGTGCTGCAAGAAAAGGCATAGGTGCTAACAAAATCAAGGCACTAGTGCTAACAAAATCAAGGCACTAGTGCTAACATCATTTTCTACGAAATACAGTACTAGATTTTATTTTCTTCGAGCTCCGTGGAGCTTAATATGGATCAATGACATAAACTAAAGGTTAGGAAGAGTTTCATTTACCTTTAAATTGAAGAAACAAAACTTGAATCGAAAGATTAAAGCTTGGATTGGGCTATTGAACTTCAAAGGAAGTTCTTCCTCCTCTCTCTCTCTACTTTATTTTCTAACTTCTCACCTCTAACCCACAAGCATGGCACTCTCTCAACTTTCTGAATATTGAAATTTGTATATGGAATGGTGAGGAGGGCAGTATAGAAATAGAGGAGGATTGAGTGTGAGAGTACGCCTTGCATGGGTTTTCATTGAAGGGGGGAAAAGAAAAGGGCTGCCATTGTAGGAGATTGGCGATAGATGGAAATGAGTGAGGGGCAAGAGATACATATCCATATGGGAGGAAGAGATATGCTCAGTTAGAGATATCTTGCAAGTTATGCAAATGTATCTCCCCGATGGTTTTAGTTTAGGATTACAGCGTGAAAATTTTTCAGAGCATGTGGGGGTGATGATGATGCTTGAGAGGAAAATGATTCTCTGTGGCAAAGTCCATGGAACATGGCTAATCTAATGGGTTTTGGGAAAATGATTTGGATCGGGGGCCAGGTAAACAAGTTGTGCTCGGACAAGCTCGAAATATTGCTGATGGGTTAAGGTTTGGGGCCAAAGATCAATGATCCGATGGGTTGAGTTCAAACACACATAAGCACAAATCCATGAATAGATATAAAATGCATGACTAAAAATAAAATTACACAAAATCAATATAATTAATTAATGATTTTTACATTAAAATTTTAATTTCTTTTTTTTTTTTTAAATTTAAGGTCATTACATACCTTCTCCTCATCTTTTTTTTTTTGGTGTTTTTTTTTCTTTTTTATTATTTGAAGCTCAATTGATTTTAACTCGGTTCATTTTTAGTACAGGATAAATTAGATTCCTGATTATGCTCTTCAAGACAAATATTCAATTTTAGTTGCGAGGTCTATATATGTAGAGACAGGGGGGGGGGGGGGGGTGGAATGGGGTGGAATCTATATTATTTTAAATAAGATTAAAATAATATAGTAATTGTATTGAAAAGAATATCATTTTTTATCATCCAATTACTCAATCAAAACTCATTGACATTATCATGACGCTTCTTAAGACAAAATAAGTAAAATTGAGTTTGAAACTAAAATTTTAAAGTAAGTCTTACGTACTCGTATGTATGAGTGTTGATATCAGTTTCTTTCATGGAAAGACAGCCCTTCAACATCCATAAAAATATATGGTAAATAGACAATTGTTAGTGTGAAACACAAAATAAAGCGTCCAACTGTTACTCTAATTTGATATGAATTTATTTTTTATTTGATATTTGTTTTCTTGGTTAGGCAATTCGAACTATTTTTAATACTTAACTCATATATCTTCAATAAAAAAAGAATAATGCAGAGTAATAATTTAATTTACAAATTTTTAACTGGGATGATCTCGATCATTAAAATAAATAAACTTTGAAGTGTACGTATCTCCTTCTTACTAAAAATTAAAATGTAGCACAAAGACCTCTAAATAATTACTCACTTGTTCAGACACAATAAATGTAGCACTTTTGAGAAAAGCAGAATTGACAATTTTGATCGTTAATTTTAAGAAACTAAATCTTCTAGTTCCGATTGAATAATCGTTGACTCGTCAAATAGCTAGTTTTCCTGGCAGAAGCTTCTCCGACAAAGAAAAAGTCGAATCTAAACTGTCCGATATAAATCCAAACTCAATCTCAATTTGCTTAACACCCCAATTTTTGGTAACATTAAGAAAACCCATTCAAACTATTTAATAAATTAAACAAAAAGGGGAATTGACTTTATTTATTTCAGAATTAAAATGTAGCGGAAGTATATTTATTAAAATACCCCCAACAAGGTTTACATGTGAAAATTGAAATATTAGTACATAGATTCTAAGGATATGATAGCCAAGTCTCGTCGAAACCTTCCTCTTCATAGTCTATCTTTTTTTATTTGGATTGCATCTCTATCTGCACTTCTATATATTATTTTTTAGTAATAATTCGAAATGGCACGCCGAAACATACTAGTCTCGATATATATCATATTTGTAATAAAAACAGTACACCTATCGATACGAAATTGATAATTTTTGGTAAGTGTATTTATCCAAACACCCAATGATCAAATCTTAATAACATTACAATATGAAAAGTCAGTTGGGGTGGGTGTGGACGTTGAGTGGTATGCGTGCTTTCAAAGCCGCTCAATGAATGTGGCTCATATGCTTGTCTTAATTTTTATGTTTTAGGGCCATACCCTATTAGCTGTCTTATTCATGAACAGAACGTAGATAGGGAAAGAAAAGCCTAAGGATAACGAAAATACATAAAAAGAAAAGAGGAAAGGTGAGAGCATTTATATTTTTGATTATCAATGCTACTAATGACAACCAAAGTTGTTGGCATCCTTGTAATACTCACAACGGATTTAAAATTTGACATTTGGAGGGGTCGAGTGTATTTTTTGTTTTTTAGAAGAAAAGGAACTTAATATAATTTAAAGAGTCAAAATGTAATTTTCAAAATTTATACTTAAGTTTTAAATTTTTTTTTAAATTTTTGAAAGGGTCCGGAACTCGTGATTTCGGTGTAGTTCTGCCCTGAATGTTTACCTAAAATAGCTATAGGAAATTGCTTTTTTCCCATATTATTAATATTAGGTTTGGTCACATGTTTCCCACGCTCTGATCACATAGAGGTCAATACTGGGTTTTCAATGTTGGGTGTGACTGAGCTGTGGGGTTTAAATGCACGAATCATCTTTTTATATTTGAACTAGAGTAATTTTTATTCAGTGTATGAACTAGAGTAACGCTATATTTGACTAATTTTTGATAGATTAGTTTCACTATTTATTAGAATTTGTTTGTACAAAGCTTGACCTTGACTTTGAATATTGAGTATTTTGCTAGTAGGTAGACGGTACTCGTGATTCTCAGAAGTTAGTTCGAACTTTCAGAGCTATTAAAAATCACAGCATTTACAAATAAAAATTCAATGAAGGTCAGATCAAAATCTCACGCGAACTATCAAGTGTAAAAGATTCAACATGTGTCGAGTTGCTGTCTAGTTGGATATTTTGGGACCACTGCTTGATCTATTTTAAATTAACTGCAGCATTTAGATGTTAAAACTACGCAATTTAGAGTGTTGGTTTTCTGACCCTAGTCCCTAGCCAAACTGAAATGTAGCATGGTACTGTTTAGGGACGGAGTCAGAAATTTCACTACGCAGAGACGAATACGTATTCACTACTATTTGAATTTTTTTTTTAAAAATGTTTAGCAGGAATGAACCTACATACTTTATAGAAATTATTATTTTTCTATATAATAATAGAGATTTTTTTTCTAACAGGAATAACACCGATTTTAAAGTAATGAGTATTTTAATTTCACAACACGAATTAGGACACTTCAGGATATAGGAGAATTTATTCGATGAATGAATCTGTAGGAGAAAATAGTAAAATAGAGTTAAAGACTGCATTGAAAATGGTAAAATAGAGTAGAGCATATCTCATCCAACTAAACCCACGGTGCTAATTTAAGGCAATAGTTAAGACTGCATTGATTCCCCTGTTCCTAACATTGGAAACTTTGCTAGCTATTCATATCTCATCGGCAAGTATTTTATTTAAAAATGTAGTTTTTAAGGTTTAAAAATTAAAAAGTTAACTTGATTTTAACATCAAGTATTTATCAATATCTGATGGAGCTGGATTTTTTTGAAATAACTAAAGAAATTAATCAAAATAAAATAGACAATTTCGATCATCAAAACGAGACCTCGACACGATTGGGTGAACAAACTTGAACTCAAGCTCGCTTCAGCAAATCCAACTCCCTCATATTTTTTCAAGAAATTTATACACACTGAGAAAGGAAACAGAATATTAGAATTAGAACAAGGGCCCAACACCCTGAATTACCCAACACCCAATACAAGAAATTGCACGAAGCAAGATCATTAAACCCTCACCTACTACCTCCCCTACCACCCACCTTAAAAACTGATCCCAAGCGCCATTGACATACATCAAATCTTGTTCAATCTTTAGCCAGTTAGCAGCAATCCACAGGAGAGTTAACCCCATGGAGTCGGAGACGACAATACTTTAGATGATCGGGTATAGGTGCTCAAACCCACCCACCACGCTAAGACTTCAACCCACTCATGGATCCACCCTCCAACCCTAATGCACACTCTTCATCATCCTCAACCTAAAGAGCTTCCAAATGCACAATGTTTACCTTTTGCTCTAACTTACCTCTCGGCCCAAGACAATAGGTATTTTTTTATTTTTTATATATTTTTGTCAGATTTTTTTATGCTTCCGTAAAAAGAACAATCGAAAACGTATGAAATATACATTCAAATTGAAAGAAATAGGAAAACGTCGAAGACACTGAAGACAATAGACGATTGTTTTTGTCAGTAGTACCTCTTTTTTGAGACTTTTTGTCATAATTTGTTTAATTTAATTTTTAATTTTCTTTCATCAAGGTGATGATTAATTTAAAAAATTTAATAAGAAAAACTATTCTAAATTTATAATACAAATCAGGACGTAGTGAGTTCCTTATAATCATATTTTAAATTCATAAAAACGGTCACAATTAATTTGATCCAAGAACACTTGAAAATGTAAGTTCAAATGTTTATTTATTAACATCAATGTCACCCCAAATATATTGTTTTGACATAAAAAATTTAGATACTGAATATCATATTAATAGTCCAAAATTAGTACAAAATTTAAATACAACAATTCAAATTATTATATTCGGAATTTAAATTTTATCATCTTATTCGAGTGCTACTAAACAGGGGTAGTGATATAGCCTCATTTTAGAAATATTAATGACTACGCATGCAATCAATAAATGTGTTGAAAGCAGCTGGGCCAAGATAAATGCAGTCGATCTAATCCTGTGCCCTTTTTATTTGGAAATAATTCATTGATGATGTCCAGAGTACTAACTGCTACTACTAATTTATTTGCCATTCATGCATACAAACATTTTTCAAGGCAACTAAATAATTAACAAAAACCACAACAATTTAGGAGTGTTTGGTCGCATAAATTATGCATTTTGCATTTTGAGTTTTTGACTTTTCCGTGTACTGTCTTGAATTTTAAATGTATTTAAAACAATAAATTCGAGAGAATAATATTAAAATCAACTCTAAAAAAGAGTTTTGATCGAGGGCGGTACACTTAACACCCACGAAATCTCGACAAAATAAAATCAAACTACAAGCAACTGCCTCACTACTCTTCCTCTGCTAGGGAGAATGTGAATAAGAAGTTTGCCAGTTCTAAACATATAGAGCCAGATACAATCTCTCGCGAATGAACCTAATACTAACTGCAAGAGTAACAATTGATTCCGCAATTGAAGCAACAAAGAAATCTACATATTTAGTCCAAAGGACACTTCAAATAGGGGCTCGCTCTTTCATCAATTTAGTCTAGAGTCAGGGTTCGCAAAGAAAAAAACTTTTGGACCTTGGTAGTCAAATAAATCTTACTTTCCGGATAGCGTAGTACTCGAGGACTTTAAGTAGGTGACGGCAAGTCTCTCACTCTAAGCTTCACTTCGCGCATGATAGCGGGGAAGGAAGTCGCTCGCTAGTGCACTTCACCCAAGGTTCACATCGCTAGGTTAAATCATGCTTCGATGCACCCCCGCGTCTCCTTAAGTTAAGAAAAAGTTGCTAGCCTCCCAATGATCAGCTACGAATCATTTTAGTCGCGTGTATTTTTCTAACTTCATTAATTAGTTGACTTCTTATTGCCAGTCCCTAACTTCCTCTATACAAATTTATAGACTATCATTCTATAAAATCTATTCCTTACATCATCATTTAAACATCTTTACATATTCTCATTATAATTTTAAAAAATTATCCTTCAAAATCAAGAATTTAAAAAATAATCGAACTCCAAACAAGATACTTGTAAAAAATACAAGTAGGCATTCTGTCTTCTGGCTAAAGGAAAGTAGTATTTATTTGCAATATACTTCTATTTTTACAGCCTTTTCTGAATTGAAATTGCTAGGGAAACCGACGTGGGTACAGATATTGTACCGACCTGACATGGATTGACATGATGGGGGACCCACAAAACTTTCCCTCTCTCACCTGTCTTCTTCTCTCCCCCTCTCTCTCTCTCTCTCTCTCCCTCCTTCTCTCTTTTCACGGACAAATTGTGGGATTCAAAAAGGCTGTAGTGCATTTTTTTTAGTGTACGGATAAAATGATATAATTTTGTCTGTTTTCTCCTTAAAATTATATCGTTTTATCTTATCATGTAAATTGTTATCAAAATACATAGGGATTCAAACCATATAGTTTTGAGGAGAAAACGGGTAAAACTATGTCATTTTACCCGCATTATACACGTACTACAGGAAAATACAGTATAACTCCCCCAAATCCCAAATTGTGAAACCCACAATTAGGTGTGGTTGGGGTTGTGATTTAAAAGTGTGTCTATAGCATTATTCTTAGAAAAATTTAAGGTTGAAATTTTATTTTTCTCAAATTGATTGAAAATTAAAATATAGTGTCTGTTTAGTTTTTTCTGAAATTGTTCTACAAGTTTGAAATTTTCAATTAGCTCTTAATTTGTATAAAAATATTATGCACAATAGTGAGGGTGATTATTTGTTAATAGACAGTAGGCTTTAATTAGGAGCAGACGAAATATAATTTTTAAAAAATTTGATTTGGACCAATTTTTTTTTTTTGAATAATTTTAGTGTTCTTATTTAAAGATATTTTGCAGTTTTTGTTTTTCCCTTAATTGTTTTGAAGATTATTGGTTCGTTTTGACGAGCGATTCTAGAAAAAACAGATTTTTTAAATTATTTATCTTCTCTTAATTTTTTTTTCAAATTTAGTCCATCATTTTTTAGTTTTTAAAAAATTCCTCGTTGGGACGAATCAATAATCTGTAAAAAAAATTAATGATCTATAGAGTTTTTTTTTTTACAAATGAGATTTAAAAAAAATAAAAAATTATGAAATTATGAAATTAATTTGAAAAAAATAAGAAAAGATAAATAATCTAAAAAATTTGTGTGTTTTGAACCAAATAGGACTGATACCGACCGATTTAGTAAGTGGACCGACCGATTCGGATTGGTTATTTTTTTCACCCCTAAAAATAATACATAAAAAATGTCAAAACATCTAATTTTATTGAGTTTACGATTTGCATCCTCTATGTTTTTAAAAAAATATTACATTTTGTATAAAAACATATATAACATTGATTTTTAATCATAACTATTATATCTTAGCTTCCACGTAGAAAATTTTGTAAACTTTATGTTAGGAATAGCAACGGGTTTGATTTAGTTCAAAACACATAAATTTTTTAGATTATTTATATTTTCTTAACTTTTTTCAAATTTAGTTTACTATTTTTATTTTTTGAAAATCTCTTGTAGAGGCGAACGAATAATCTGCAAAAAAATCAAGAGCAAAATAAAAAATTGCAAAATATCTTTATATAATGACACAAAAATTATTCAAAAGAAAAATTGGTCCAAATCGAATTTTTAAAAAATTATACTTCGTGTGCTCCTAATGGTAGTCGATTAACAAACAATCATCCTAACTATTGTGCATAACATTTTTATACAAATTAAGAGTTAATTGAAAATTTTAAATTTGTAGAAAAATTTAAAAAAAAAATTACACAAACACCATATATTTTTAATTTTTAATCAATGTGAGAAAAATAGAACTTCAACTTAAATTTTTCCAGGTTTGACGATTTGTCCGTTAAAAGAGAGAGGGAGGGAGAGAGAGAGAGAGAAGAGAGAGAGAAAGGAAGAGAAGAAGACAGGTGAGAGAAGAAAGTTTTGTAGGTCTCTCGTCGTGTCAATCCATGTAGGTCGGTACTATATTTGTACCTCCGTCAGTTTCCCTAGCAATTTCCTGAATTGAATATACGTGCAGTGACTTTTTGTTGCAGTTAGAGAGACAGAGAGAGAAGGGGCGTCGTACAAATATTATAAAGAGAGAGAGAGAGAGAGAGAATAGTGGTATGTAGTGCATCCAACGTTGTGGTAGAAGAAAGGTAGCAGGAGAGGAGAAAAAAACGATAATGGAGGTGAAGCAAGAGGAAGAAGTGGTAGAGCCCGTGAGTCCCACTGGCCAATACTTCAACAGTTCAGTTCTATCAATTTCAGTTCTTGGAGTTTTGGAATCTCAAGTCCCCATAGATGATTCTTCTACAACAAAACTTCTCGAGGATCTCTTCCTCCCCATCAACCCACGCTTTTCCTCCATCATGGTATTCCTCATCTCTCTCTCTCTCTCTCCTCCCCCCCCCCCCCTCTTTCTCTCTCTCTCTCTCTCTCTCTCTCTAGATATATATGCATCTGTTACAATAATTATCGTATTTAATATTATATTGGAAATTACTTTGGTAGGAATTCATGTAAATTTTGAGCATATAGACTGGCATATCTCGTCCAACCAAACCCACGTTGATAATTTAAGGCAATAGTTAAGACTGCATTGATTCCCCTGTTCCTAACATTTGAAACTTTGCTTGGAATTCATTGCTTTCTGAGCCACAATTCTACTGCTTTATTTTCTAAGAGTAATGCTAAGAACCCGTATTTTCCCGACACAACTTGTTAAATGTACGTGAAATTGTTATTTAATGACTTTACGTACATTCAACCATTCTAAACACATTTGTATCGGAAGGATCTTTAACAAGACTTTTCCATTTTCTAAACAGTAAGTATGTTTTTGAACAGGTGAGAGACAAGAATGGGGTAAAACAATGGAAGAGAGTGAAAGTAAATCTGAATGACCACATTAAAGTCCCCATTTTCCAAACAACAGGAGAAAACTCACCCCATTTGTACGACCACCAATTCAACGATTACTTGACCAAAATATCCCTGTCTCAGCTTCCCCAAAGCAGGCCATTATGGGAAATTCACATCATCAAATACCCGACCATATCCGCTGCCGGCCACATAGTTTTCAAGCTCCACCACGCTCTCGGCGACGGGTTTTCCCTAATGGGGGCCCTACTTTCCTGTTTACAAAGAGCTGATAATCCTTCTCTGCCCCTCACTTTTCCCCTGCTTCGGAACGATTTGAGTTTGAATTCTGAGGGTAGTAAGGGAATTGGGGAAAAAATCTCCGGGGTTTTCAACACGGTGTCGGATTTTGGGTGGAGCCTTATGAAGAGCAGCTTTGTGGATGATGATCGGACGCCGATTCGGTCCGGCGACGACGGGGTGGAGTTTCGGCCTATTGATATAACTACGATCACGTTTTCTTT
Organism: Arbutus unedo; assembly: GCA_014822125.1. NCBI lineage: Eukaryota > Viridiplantae > Streptophyta > Magnoliopsida > Ericales > Ericaceae > Arbutus > Arbutus unedo. Next base: position 12,342 of record JABCMJ010018904.1, on the reverse strand, counting down.
GGATCAGATCAAGCAAATTAAATCCAATCTTCATGTGGTAAGGTTTATGGTAATTTTTGTTTTTTTTTTCTTAACAGAGGTATTCGGTCAATTTGAAACTAAGCTGAGATAAAACTTAGAGGACATCTCACCTAAATTACCGACTAGTTCTCATAATCGTACGTAAAAACCACTAAGCAAATCTCCCAATTCCCAAAACCCAAAAAAAAAAAAATGAATTTTTTGCTTTATAACCATGTTACGAGTAATTATTTAGTAGTATTGAGACATCGCACTTGGTGTTTCAACACTGTCAATCACTATACATTCATGTAAATGCTCCTACATAAAATATTGGACTTCACATAAATAAATATATAGTGATGGAGGGTATTGGAATACCATGTGGTGCTGTTTGAGAATCACGCACTATTTTTTGTTGTTTTGGTGCTTACCAAGAAAAATAGTGTGATGTAGGGACTCCCTTTTTTATTACTGAATGTTTGCTATGTAATTACTAATTACTACTTTTTAATTATTGAGCGTAAATTTTTGAATATTAATTAGGTATTTGTGTTGTATTTGTTTTTCTTATTCATAGAATATGTATATTTTGATTTGATTTTTAGATAAGATTAAACTTATAACATGTGAATTTTTTTTGAGTGTTATGAATGGTTAATTTCGAATGTATAAGTGTTCAAATTTTGCCACCCCTAAATTTTATTCCTAGCTCTGCCTCTGGCTGTGCCATCACGTGATCGATGCAAATACCTACATGTAAGAGAAATCTCTTACCGAACTAACAAATTTATTTAAGAAAAAACTTTATAATTATTTATCTAAATTTTACCTACTTCAATTAATTAGCTACACTTATTTACTGATAAAATATTTTATATGAATCTAATTTTTAAATACTTTAACAGTCAATAGTTCCATCCTTAGTTAGCATAATAGTTAATACAATAAATACAAGCATAGTAGCTTTTGCGGTGTTAATAAATATAAGAAACATAATACGTCACTTTATACGTAGAAAATTCTTATATGCGAAGTTCTACGTGTGTCAAATAATAAGTTTTACTCACTACACCTAATCATGCTTCATGCTTAGCTTAGAGAAAAAGGATGGACAGGACCTGTTCAATAATTTTGGGGTTCTAAAGTAAAACTTTTAAACATGTGGACCATTAAAAAGAAAATTAAGATAAAATTCACATATTCAAAATAGATAGCGGCTTCATCCCAATTTGAGGCTGGCCTTCTTACATTTATAAGAAATTAAAAAACCTAAAGCAAGTAATTCAACGCCCTAAAGGGATTGAGCTACACTTGTTATTGTGTACTCTCTTAGCACTATCACATGATACCATAACTTTATTTATGTTTATATGTTTACATAGAATTAAAAAATAATTTCGCGAACTACACGTAAACATAATAAAGAGTGCTGAACTATTACGTAACGATGTCTCAAGGGATTACTTTTAATTTGGACATCATTTACCATCAAGTTTCATCTTTTGGTTTCCAAGTCATATATTTTATACTATCTGGTCCCCCTTCTAATATACACAGAAGAATCAAATGAATAAAGTGCATATATAAAGAGAACACACAACTTCGATTATAAAGTACATCATGTCATGATCAATTCAGACTATAGAAATTAATAGTGATGGCAACTTATATCATATTAACAGACAAATTATTAGCGACACAAATATATTTATATGAAAATTTACACACATTATATACCAATTCGACTGTATGTGTAAGTGTCTGTAAAAGTGTGTGACATTATAACAAAATTATTGACATGTTGCTTCTACAAACTTGACTGTCATAAAAATAGAATACATTAATTATCGTGGAAAGCATCACGTGTTGTTCAAAACTTGTTATGCACTACACATTGACTTGAACAGCATAATTAAGTGTATCTATGGATACATTTAGACGTTGGTATTTATTTAATTTTTTTTCGTCTTTGTATGAATTGTTTTTTGTAATTTTTTTGTTTTTCGTCAACTTTTTATGATTTATTGGTTCATCTCGATAAGAGCTAGCTTCTAGAAAATTTTATAAATAATGAGCCAAATTTGAAAAAAGTTCAAAAAAATAAAAATAAATCAAAAACAGAGTTTTTTTTTAATTTATTCGTCTTCTCTCGCGACATTTTTTTTAACTTTTAGATATAATTTTATACTTTTTAGATTTCTTTCATCAAAACGGACCAATAAACCACAAAACATTAAGGTCAAAACAACAAATAAAAAAAATAAATAGAGCTAAAAAATAAATTAGTTAGGCCAAATTGGGCCATATGCATATTTAAAACACAAGACATATTTTCTTTTAAGTTTTGAGAAAAAAAATACACAAAAATTGATAACAATGTTAATATTTTATTTCACACTTTATTCATTTTTCCGCTCACGAGAAAAAAATCTTCCAACTTTCACACATGCACTTTCAAATTTTCTCTCTTAATATAATTTTAACATTAATTTTGTTTTGTAATTCAATACAAAATTCTGATTTTCTATGCGCAGTACGAGCATAGTGTTTGTTATTAACTCATATCTTTGTGTAATGGAAGAATATTCTTGGTTAATAAATAATTACGACTCTTATAAAATAAGAAAGGGGGAGCTTATTTCACAGCATTAAAACAACATTATTTTAATGCAAAAATTATTGTTAGTCCGAACACTATTTTAATTATCCAAACAATATTTTATATGTTAAAATAATATTATTTTAACTTATAATATATTCTACTACACATCATGCACAGCAGAACGCTGAAGGATAGTGGGACGTTAATGCGTGGTCATTCGCTCAAATCTAGAACCTCCCAACTCTTTAACTCCTCTTTAATGCTGCTTTTTGTTGTCTCTTTCGAATTTAATCAAGTTTGTCTTGACACTACGTTTTTCGTTGACGATAATATTGTGGGCTACTTTTCCATGGGCGTTGTTGCTGGTTTTTGACTTTTCCCACCCCAATTCACAGGGTGTACATGGTTCGGATTAAATTAATTTTATAAAAATTTAAGAACAAAATTATATTTAACGGTTTTAAAGAATTGAGAATCATAACCAGACTATTATATATATGGAACCAATTCATTAGACTAGTTCGGTTTGATTCCGGTTCCAATTTTAAACCATTTTAACATTTAAAAATTGTTGAAAAAATATGAATAAAATAGCACTAGTTTTTTAAAATTACGAACAAAATAAACATCTAATAAATTTATGGGAAACACAACTACATTGAGAGTAAAAGAGTTTTTATTTTGGAAAGTGGAAGGATTGTGACTTTTTTAGACAATTGGAAGAGTCGTAAAAATTATATATATATATAATCGGTCTAGTTCGGTTCGAACCACGGTTTGTAATCATAAATCCATGAACCGAGCCATAATAATCGGTTCTCATTTTTTTTTGAACCATAACTAATCCACTAAACCATATAACTAATTCAAAAGGAACGGTTCGGTCTAATCGGTCCGATTTAGCTATTTTTTCGATTTTTTTTACACTCCTACTAATTCGTATAATAATATGAACTCTACAACTAAATATAGAAAACACCCATTTTCTGTCGTGTCAATCTGAACTTTTCATCGTGATAACTAATAGTTTAACTTTATTATATACCTTTTTTTATAAGATAAGTCTTTTAATTAAAAGAATCTTTTAACAAATCAAATTATTAAAAGCTTTATTTGATGATTGAGATTATTTAGACAACAAGCACTTACATATTTAGACATGAATTAATAACAACCTCAGAGTCATAAATTTTATAAAGATATACATAAAGTTGTTGAGGGGAAAAAAAAAACTGCACATAAACTCATAATATTGACATTGAATTCCTAACATTTATAGGTTATAAATTTTGATTTAATTGGTGTACATATAATATGTGTTTGCACTCCGCGATTTCTCATAATATTATAATTTAAAAATATTTTATTTAATTATTTAAATAAGTAAAACAATAATTACAAGAAGACCATTCTTATCATTGAAAAACCTTAAAAACATAAATTAATTCAGACTATTAAAAGTGTGGAAATAAATGACATAAATACTCCTCGAGATTTCTATTCATTCGAGAAATAAATTAACATAGCTCCTAAGAATACGGTAATCATACGCTGTCATAATCTGCGAAGTGAACAGAAACGTAATGAGAAATTACGGCTTCAAAAAGTCAGGATAGGATGTTTTGAGTTGTGCTATGCATAAATCTAGATACTATGTCTTCAGCCGTGGCATTGTCTTGAGTCGTGCTATGTCCTGAGCCGTGTTAATATCTTAAGCCGTACTCTGTCTTAAGTCATATTGTGTCCTGTGTTGTACCATGCCTTCTCGAAATGTGATACTTAAAACTTAGAATAAATGACTATAATGAGATTAGCGAGGCATGGAGAACGAGAGCACACTGAATGGAAAATATAGTGTACGAGGGCATAGTAAATGTGAACTTGACATATAGGAGCAAAGCGTATGGGATGAGAACATAACGTATGCGAACTTGGTGTATGGAAGCATAAACGTATAAAAGCATTCGGGAAAAAATTATGGACATAAAGATTGAAATAACTCGTTATTAATTACTTTCCGTCATTTATTTTATGCACTTGCATGTTTTCATCTTCATGTACATACACATATTTTTTACATTTGCCATCAACATAATGGGTACAGGTAGAATTTTGTATTAGGCTTTATCGCTCATAGTGTTGTTGTTTGTCCTATCGTTTAACGTCAAATGTCGAAAACAAGATGGAAGATCCTACTTATCCTATTATCATCAACACCATCGACAAAGACCTTGTAAAACTATTGTTCACTTTAACTGTAGATAGCTCTGGAACTTCCTAATCATGTATTTTCGATAATATAACCTCATGTTGTAAAAACTTTGTTCGAATTTTTAATTTTATTGTAATATGAGTTTCCGTGCTTTTGTAATGATATATAATTTTTTTGAAACGTTCCATTAAAATCTCTAAAAATCGAGATGTACCACCATATGATACTCTAGAAGTATTGAAAATACCCAACTTTTTTGGAGACCATAGCCAAGAGATCCAGAAGTACCCATTTTCCTGGATCTGTTTGATGCTCGGCCATGATTGGAAATGAAGGTGCTCATATAGTAAGTACACAAGGCTTTACATATGCATGTGAGTTGGGGCCAACTTCCTGTGGGGGCCCATCATAGCTTCTGGGTGATTTTGGAGGACTTGGTTTGGGCCCAAATTTGGGTGACAGAGGTGCTTTGGAAGACAGATTTTGGAATTTATAGTATTCAAAAACTTCATGTCTATTTTTTTTTTAACAAAAAGTTTTATTAATTTGAAAAATTAATACAAGAAGATAATAAGAATTTAACAAAAAAACAGCATAGCCGAGGAGGACGATCACCACTTGAACTATTTAAATGCTACCTAGATTTTAAAAGAACAACTTATGAAGAACCGTCACCCGAAGATTCTTTTTTTATTTCTCTTCTATTTTGCTTGCAATTAATTGAGCTTGAGCCTACCTAATCGAACTTGGGTAGGGTTCTCGTTGACGCGTGCACTTCCTCTACTTTATGAAGAAATTCAGGCTTTTGAGCGGGCGCTATAATATGTGGAATATTCACCAATCACAAGAAAATAACACAAAGCTTAAAAACGAATTATGAACTGCTTGAATATCGAAAGAAAGTTTAGATTTTGCAAGAACATTGGATCAAAACCAAAAATAACAGAGCCACAAATGGCTCAATCTGAAGAATGCGTACTAGATAAGTAATTAAGAACATTAACTTTGACATCATTGGAAGTCTTTTGCCGATATGTTACATTCGACAATATTGGGCTTTGTTGTCATGCATTGGATATGATTATTGGTGGAATCCACATCATCGATGGGAGGGGAATTAGTCTTTCAGTGCCTATCGATGGGACAATTCCACAGCGTCATTACGTATCTTGAAAACAATAAATCACAGAATGAAATAAATAAATAATCGTGCTTAATGAAAACCAGAAATAAAAATACAAGACAAAAAACATATATGAAAAATCTCAACGCGAGAAAAAACCACGAGAGCCACACGAGTAGTCTCCTATGAAATCGAATCAAGAGTACAAATTTTCTCGTAATCTCTCTGAGATCTGTATTTTCTCTCGCATCTCCCTCTGTTTTCTTTAAAATACTCATAACTCTAATTACATGCTAACTACAGTATCTTGCCACACTCTTGAGCTAAAAACATTGCTGAAGGTTATCCGCACCCCAACACAATTATGCATAAAATGAGTGTGGTTGGTGGGATGATTGGTTGTGAAAATGATAGTTATGGAATAGAGTCCCCATGATGTTAGAAAGACTCAGAAATCACCACAAACTACTTAGAAAAGCTACATCGTCGAAACAGTACCAATTGTTTTTGCCTTCATACATCAGCTTTCACTCTCACTTTTTCCTTGAGCTGTTAATGTGATTTTAAAAGGAAAACCCTTTTGGAGCTTCATTCATTTGATGACTAGTATCAATGGATCTGTGTGTTGGTTTAAAGGTGATAGAATAACCACTATTTGAAATCTACGTTTCAAAGGGCAATTTATTGTTCTTCCGTTCGAAACATACGCTCAAGTTTTCAAGGTATTCCTCGTTTCCTTGTTATGTAACGAATATTAATAGTGTTAAAATGATAAGAGACTCGGTCAAAAATTCAAAACAAGATACTTTTAATGCAATTAGTTCATCTAAACTAAAATATTGCCGGAAGTCTTTTTGACACACAATTTTAAAAATACCCTTACATATAGACGAACACATAATATTATCGGATAACATATTATCTAATAACGTTATCAGATAATATTATCTATGGCATTTACAAATAACATTATCGGATAATGTTATCAAATAATACCCCTTGCATATAGACCAACACATAACATTATTAGATAACATTATCTGATAATGTTATCAGATAATGTTACCTATGGTCTTTGCAAATAATATTATCTAATAATGTTATCAGATAATATTGTCTGATAACATAAGGAACAAAACATAGATAATATTATCAGATCATATTATTTAATAATATAACAGAGACAAATAAATTAACATAAAAAAGAGAACTTGCAATTTGAGGGAGGTGAGTCAGTGAAGAAGATGGAGAAGATGGCGATGGAGATCGTCAGGAAAAAAGCGAGAGAAAAAAAATTAAAAAATAAAGGTAAATCAATAAGGGTAATTTCTTCCATTAAAAGACTTAATTCATTAATACTTTTAAAATAATGAACCATAACTATTAGCACTTTTAAAATAATGAACCCTAACTCATAAATTAACTAATCCGTTCTTAGTGGGCTAAATCAGGCTACGTTTGTCTTTTTAACTAATTTTCCGTAAAAATAACTTTTTCAAAGTCATTTTGTGACTTGTTACAATATTAAAAAGTCAAAAGATAGAAATGATGCTTTATGCCTAGTTCGGATTGAGAGGAGGGGAGATGGAGAAAAAGAGGAGTGGGACAATTTTTGCGTGTTCGGTTTATGCAGAAGAAAGTGAATTTTTAATATATTTTTTTATGTTTGGTTAAGGACGGAAAATTAATGTTATAACATATTTTACTTTTTTAATCTTTTATTTTATGGGTCAAAATAATAAGTCAATTTTGATTTATTTCTAAAGTTTGATTTATCGATTTCACGTCGTAATGCTATATAATGTTATATAGACTTCAGAATTATGTATCTTATATTTTCTTAGGTGTTTGAGTTTGTATAGGTAACAAATTAATCTGTCTTATTAATATTTATTTTTCTAAGTATATATTCAAGACTATAAATATGAGTCACAACTTCACTTCACTTTTGTTCTATATTCTTTCATTTTGAGACGTGAAATCATGTGCTAAGAATAATTATACTCTCACCCTCTCATTTCCTATCATATTTCTCACTTTCCTTTCTAAAATATAATTCGAACACAAAACTTACCTTTAAATTCTTCGCCTACCATCCAAACGAACTATTAGTAATCATTTTGGCAAAATCTCAAATTCAGACTATTGGATTAACTCATCTCATTTTGCGATGGAATTCTATTAGACTTGATTATTTGATTATTCTGTCGTCTTTATTTGAATTTTTTTTATATTTTTTCATTTGTTGTCAATTTTTTTTTTGTGGATTATTAGTTTATTTTAACGAGAAGTTTCAAAAAAATTATAAATAATTAACCAAATTCGAAAACAATTCAGAAAAGACAAACATAATCCAAAAATAATTTTATATTTTTTAGATTCGTCTCATCGAGACGAATTAATAATCCATAAAAAATTGAAAAATTAAAATCAAAACAACAAATACGAAAAAAATTTAAATAGAGACAAAACTTAATTATAAATAATCAAATTAGGCGTTTTTTATTTGGCAGCCTAGATGCCTCATCCGCAAACTTGGTCTTATATAATCATTATGTTATATTGTATTGCTTTCAAGCTTTCATCTTTTGAGGTCCAAGTTCAATGCATTTTGTGGCAAAAGATTCTTTTAATAACTTTTGTTTGGTAGAATAAGGAGACTTGAGCACATGACTCTTAGGATGATTGTTATTATATAAAAATTTATCGTTTGTTATAAAAGTTGTGACTTTTAAATAGTTATTTGTCTATTTTCATTGTCAGTATATAATACTCTTCATTTCATAAAATAAATATATATTGAAATTTAAAAACATATCCATTTGTTGAACGACATGATTCTTAGTTATAATTGTTATTGTCCGTGATTTTTCGAAGAAACTATAACTTTTCATAAGAATTGTGACCTTAGATAGGCAAGAAACTTCTCGTAGAGCTCTTCTTTAAAAGGAAAAAGAAAATAAAGGTAACTCCAATTATGGCTTTTTTAAGTACTACCACTAAAGTATAGAATTTCCCAAAAAAAAAAAAAAAAAATTCTCTGTTATCCTTACCCTCCTACATCCTCATACCAAAATATATATTTTATGAAAATTTTTGAAACTTTCTCCACAACTACTGTGGAGTTGCAAAAATCTACGAATCTGACCCGATTTTTGGGTTAGAAAATTGCTTAGATATGGAGCTTATAACTGGTAAGGGAAACCAAAGTATAAATCATCCATATATGAAAAGGCTTGCCAACCTCAACCTGAAAAGCAGAATAGGTAACTTGTGGAGCTTTATTGAATGTGCTGGTCTTTTGTTTAGAACTTTACACATCTTCTTACTCTTGTTTTGGTGAATTCAAACCAACACAGCTACTTCCCGTTTACTAAATTGTGAGTGAATGATCTGTCGTCCTTTTTTATATTATAGTCCTCCCCTAGCAACTATGGCATTAACGGCTACACGTCCTTCTTTTTTGAACCTTGTTGGCTAATTTGAGATTTTGAATCCCGCTTTGCGTTCCTGAAGTTAGAAATCATACATCGGCAAGAAGTTTTCCGAATATAAACTCAAAAACAGAAATTCTATTAGAATGAGAAAAATAAATATTTACGGGGCTAGTATTTGATAGTATGTCGTTAAACCAAAATTGCCTCCCACACTGGTGCTGACGGGTTTTACGGACAAATACTTCCCAAGATATGACAATTATCGAAGGGTAAAAGGCGCACTTCAATCTACCCGATAAGCGAACCGAAATTGTGTAGAACTCTCAGAAATAATGCAAAAATAAATTATATGAATTTGTTCACTAGAATGCTATAATTTTTTAATTAATAAATGAGACGATGACTCTTTTTTATATAGATGTGTTGGTGTCTCTTTGGAGAGACATTGTATCTCTTTGGAGAGACATGTCTCATTGGAGGGACATTTAATCCGAACCGACACAATCTTTAAATAAAACATCTTTCTCTTTTTCTTTGGGTCCAAACCCAATATGGATTAAACAAACCCATAAGGAAAAATTTATTTGGGCCTAGCCCCAAAATTAGAATTGGTTTTGCTCCAAATCTTCAAAGGTTATGTGAAATTCTTAGGTGACAATTTTTTATTAATAAGAAATTTATGGACCTAACTCAATCTTAAAAATCGACTTGTTAGATAAGGACTTGAATTCGCTTTTCTAGTCCGGGGCAGTTGCAGTTCTGTTGTAATGGCCGAACTACCACTGGGGAGGTTCTGGGTTCAAGCTCACCAAAGGGGTACATTGGTAACTGGCGTTGGAAGTTGGGCTGGACTTCTGATATGGGCCTGTGGTCTTCTACCCGAAATTTAAATTGGCATGCTTTAGAAGCCTAAGAATCGAACTCGATGGGGGCCGAATTATCAGAGATACATTTTCTTAGGGTGGTATTTGTAAACTTAAATCCAATTATTTAATTTTTTATAGATCGGTTTTTAGTAAATTGAAGAACGAATCTAGAGATACTCTTACTATAATATGATTTAACTAGAAGTCAAGACACACGCGATGTATGTGCAAATCGAATGTGTATATGAATTTTGTCTTCTCTCATGTATTCTGTTATTGAATTACCTCATCTAATAAAGGTTTACAAATGGCGATAAGAATAAGATGTTAAAAAAGAAAAGATATTAACTTCTTTTACCCAAATTTCAACTCTGTATTTAAAAGTGGGTTTTTCAAAAATTTGGTGGCCATGAATTCATAATATGACTAGTGAAGACAAGGAAAATTGTAAGTACTGACCTCTACAACGGAGTCTGACATCTATTGGTCGAGTTTTTCAATGTAGTTGTCCTTCTCCTTGTCAATAGTGAAGACAAGGAGAATTATAAGTACTGACCTCTACAACGGAGTCTCACATCTATTGGTCGAGTTTTTTAACGTAGTTGTCCTCCTTCTTGTCAATGGCTCATCACAGGTTATACGATGAATGCATGAGATAACCAACGAACGCTATACAAAATGGTAGTAACTTGATAGAACAAAAAAAGGGTGTTTTACCATTTCACCCTTACAGTTATGTAATAACACATTTAAAATGATGTAATTTTTGTTTTTAGATAGGAATTTTAGTAGAAAATACTTTTGTGAGGGAGTTTCATACCACAAAAAAAAATTCCTTTTTATATTAGAATAGTTAATAAATAACGGTATCATTCATTGCAATTTAGAGTGCTCAAAGTAAAGATTATTCTATTTTTCAATTATGGTTGATATTTTGTATGTTTTTATTAATATGTAACAGAGGTCAATAAGTTATACACAAAATATATTTTCTGGAGTGAAGCCGGGCTGTCGCGCGCCGGCCTTACATTAGCTCAGCCCTTGATCACTGATTAGGTGACCTGGGTTCAGTAATCTAAATCAAAGTGTTGGAGGCTGGGGGTGGGCTGTTTATAAGCAATAGAAAACCTGATGTCGTTTTGCTCGTTATTTCTTTACTTTTTAGAAAATAGATTAATAATTTTTTTTAATCTTTGTATCTATTATAAAGATTAATAATTTTCTTTTCGTTGATCAAAAAACATAATGGAAAGCAAGATTAATCACCTTCCATTAAGGCAACCCATGTTTGAACGAGAATTTAAAAAAAAAAATGACAAATGATATTTTTGTTCTTCTTCTAGAACTTTCCATTACGTGTGGAAAAAAATTGATATGATTTAAAGTTTTATTCAGTGAGGGATTTTAAAAGGTGTTTGCAAGGAATTAGAAAATTGAACGAGTAAAGAATGATGTGTGTCTAAAGAGTATGCCTGGATGAATTTTAGCTTAAAAGGGGGCACCACTACAAAGGGTACAAGAAGTATTTTTTTATGTGAGAAGTTTTTCATGATGGAAGTTTTTGGTTCAAACGAGGTGGAAGTGTTTGGAGGTTTAGCTAGAGCAGCGTCGTGTCTGTTTCCGTTAATGAAAGCGAACACGACATGGCTCAAGAAATATTTAATGTTTATGAACCAACCATGCAGCTTCACGAAGCTTCAATGATTTCAGAACCAAATAAATTACGAAGAAGATGACTTCTCTATCAGTAGAGGTTTGTTCTCTAGCGGTATAATGGGCTACTGCCTTAGTTGGAATCACACTTCTACCAGTACAACAGTTTATTTCTACCTGTACAACTTGGTTCTGCCTTCAAAATAACTATGCTTCTACCAGTTAAGCCTTAAGCTTCTATCAGTACAACTTGAATTTGTTTTATTGGACCGATTATGCTTTTAGCAGTAGAACCATTACTTCATACCGGTACAACTTCAAACTGTTTTCTTATATTGTTACATATTCACTTGAACTTTGTGATAACTTCAATTGGGCCCTAAACTATTGTAACATCGGATTAACCCATATTAGATTCTTCGTGATCATTGTAGAATTCTGTTGTT